>CM024613.1:40838416-41139672 GCA_014182575.1 Eucalyptus decipiens | reverse complement strand
GTTAACGAATGTAACTCATCTAGGAATATCAAGCAACAAGAAACAAGCTATTGAAGCAAACTATCAACAGTAGGATGCTTTGTCGAGGAGTGTTTCTCCATTGGGCGAAGCCTCCAATTATCCATGAATTCTAGGGGAAGTTCAAGGCAGACAGGTATCGGGGCCCTTGCCTTAAAAGGCTAATGTGTCATTTGATACCAATGCTATTCAAGTGGGCATAGTTGAGCCAATTGTTCATCCTACTCTAGAGAGTGCTTCAAATCTCGGAGGTAATGTCAAAAAACAAAAATCTTGCAGACCAAGGGAGTTGGTCATGACTAGTGAGCCTGGTCCTAACAAATCTCCCTTGTCCAACAAGAGTCTATTATGTACGTTTTGGGTTGAAGGGGATCCGGTGATGTACGTTTTGAAGAGACGTAAGGTAAGTTCTTTCTCGTATCGTCACTTGCCAACTTCACTCTTAATTTTTCTATTTCTTTGTTCTACATTTGACACATATAGTTCCACAGATATTTCTTCGCGGCGTTATAAAAGGATCGAAGATTTTGTGTCGCTGCAATGAATGCAACAACATAAAAGTACGCAACTAATTGTACTTTGATTTATTTCTCTAATTTTCTAGTCTTGGGTTGAAGGGGATAGTAAGAGTTGGGAAGTTGTACAGTAACTTGTCTTCTTATGTTGAACCTTGCAGTACATTGGTCCTTCCAAGTTTGAGCAACATGCTGGAGGGAAGACCAAGAAACCGCTGTATCTTGAGAATGGCAAGACCATCAGCCAAGTTTGTCGAGAATTAAGGGACAGTCCCGATGATATGCTTTTTCTTCGACTTCCAGAAATTGCAGGTTCCGCTTTTAGATGGCTAAGCTTCAACAATAGTAAAAGGTCATTCTAATCATGACTCCTCTCCAGCGGCACCACCTCCGGTTAAGATGTCGCACTTTAAGTCTTTGCAATAAGTTGCATATCATTGCAAAATAGACTAGTTCGGATGCTTTTTAGCAAGTCGTTTCATTCTACAACTTTCCGCGATATTGGCCAACTTTGCTTCCTTTTGTTGAAATAAAAAACTGCTGGTACAAACTCTGTTCTCCTCCCCCAATTCTATTTGCATGTCAATCATTAGTGGGAAAAAGCAAAAGGAATTTTATTCTGACAAAAGTACCATCAATTACCTAGAGAACGGTGCACTGTAGAGTAGGCTGAGTAGGGAGGTCGGGCTTAGGAGTATCATTTTTTGAGAGCACGACTAGCTTTTGGTTGGAGTAGATGGAGGGACCATGTAAATAGATTGGGTAGGGAATATCCCATTTTAATAGCTCGATGTATATGCCCACACTATATATCACTTTTTTTTTTTTAATAAAGTAGACAAAAATGAAGAAGTTTAATATGTTTGTTGTCTTCTGCATTGCCGCTTCATCCTTGGTTGTTGATTGTCTTCTCATTTTAGCTTATGCATGTGCAATAAGTGATTGTGATAAGGATAGGATAGACACGCACAATTTAAAATTTTAAACCTGTGTGGTTGCATTGTTTTGTGGAAACAGGTAACAAAAGTTACTCATATAGCGTCAAGAATAGGTGTTACTTATTAGATAGTTACTTGAAATTGATCACTATATTGATTTGTGATAAATGTGTTGAATTGCTAGAACTCGAGATGAGAAGGATGTGGCAATCTTCTTCCAGAAGATCAACTTCTGAGCGAGTGGTGAGCATCGTACTCAAAGTCTGGTTGAACAATTTCTAAAATTGAAATCAGTCAAATTTTCTAGAATGAGTGATCTGGAAAAGGCGAAACAATGGATTGAGGGTCTGGAGAGGATCTTTAAATGGTTAAAAGTATAACGATGCTGAGAAGTCGACATTGGTAGAGTACCAACTGGAGGGAAACGCCAATCATTGGTGGCGAGCATCGAGGGACGTGCTGTTCCTAGCCAATGCAATGGCGGTCTAGGCAACTTTTGCTAGGGCATTTCTTGGAAAGTAGTTTTCTAACTGTGCAAAAACAAGAAGATGTCAAATTTATGCAGTTAAGTGAGAATAATCTAACTGTAGATAAATACGAAGGAAAGTTTTCAAAACTTTCCAAGTATGCTCCTACACCAATTAGTGCCTCTTCATATAAGGGACTACAATGAGTCGTATGAGAGAGCCTGACTAGTGGAAGAGGAGCTAACTCGAGAGAAAATGGAGGTAGGACGTCAAGTAAGGCCAGGTCATCAAGGTGGACAAGGGAATTTCTATTGTGACAAAAGGAATTCAATATGGAAAATCGTCCCACAACTCCAACAAGAGGCGAAACCCTAGAAATTCTAGAGGAACGGGAAATAATTGAGTAATGGAACGAGGATAGTACTCGAGTAGTTTATGTCATAAGTGTGGTAAACCACATGGTAGTAGACCATGTTTGGAATCAGTGAAATGTTTTGGGTGTGGTTAACAAGGTTATGTAGTCAGGTACTGCCCACAGGAAAGGAAGCAAGCTCATGAAATGATGCAGTCGATGGGCGGACTGTCATAGCTAGGCATTTTGCCAAGACCATTGGCTCAAGGGAAAGTGTATACAGTCACACAAGAAGAAGCTAAGGCTTCTAAGACTGTCATTACAAGTATGCTCTCCCTTTGTTGCCAATTTGCTTTGTTTGATACGGGTAGTACTCATTTATTTGTATCGGGTAGATTTGTGCGGTTAAGTAAAATAGAACCCGAACCCCTAGAAATACCCCCTTAATGCATCTACGTCCTTAAAGGATGTGGTTGTGTCTACTTGGGATGTAAAGATTGTTAGATTATCATAGGAGGACAAACACAGTTAATAAACTTGGTAGTTTTAGCCATGTATGACTTCGATAACATTATAGGGATGGATGGATGTCGTATATTGCGAGCCAATGTAGATTATTATGGGCAGAAAATCTAGTTCAGTCCTTTAGATCAACCTAGTTTTGAATTCATTGGAAGTAGGACAAATCTATCTCGTAGTATTCATTTCGACAGTAGAAGCATAAAAACTCCTTGATGATGGATGTTAAGGAATCTTAGCAAAGTGGTAAATGATTAGTCTAGAAAGGACATAAAATTTGAAGAGATCTCCATAGGTCAAGAATCCTCGATGCATTTCCCGAGAATGACCATGATTATCGCATGATTACCACAAAAGAGAGAAATTGAGTTTGAGATTGAATTGGCTTTGAGTATCGAACCTATATCAAAAGCTTCTTATAGGATGGCTTTAATAGAGTTAAGGGAGTTAAAAGTACAACTACAGGGGTTGTTGGATAAGGGATTCATTAGGCTAAATGCGTCACCATGGAGTGTGCCGGTGCTATTTGTCGGAAAAAAGATAGAACACTACGCCTTTACATCAATTATAGATAGTTAAATCAAGTGACCATCAAGAATAGATACCTATTACCTAGAATAGATGCTCTATTCGACCAACTACAGGTAACGTCAGTATTTTCTAAGATCGACCTATGCTCAAGGTACCATAAGTGAAAAATGAAGAAAGAAGATATCTCTAAGATGGCCTTCCCGACTCAATATGGTCACTATGAGTTCTTAGTAATGTCATTTGGTTTGACCAATGCACCCGCAACATTTATGGTCACGACTCAAATTATTTTTGGAGTAGTTTGTGATAGTCTTCATCGATAATATCCTTGTATACTCCAAAGGACCAGAGGAGCACGAGCAACATGTTGACACATAATTTTTAGCTACACATTAATAAAGGTGAAACAAATCGAAATTAGGGTTTCCGATTGTGACGGGGCTCGTTTTTCGAAAACAAAAGTGTCAATTTTCGTTTCTTATCTTTTTAGAATGTCATTTTTAGATAATTTCCTAATTGTTTCCAATAAAAACTGGAAAAGTCAAATTGTTGACTTTTGGATTGACTTTTGATCAAAAAGTTGATCAAAAGTCAAACTCTGGGGTCAAAAATTGACCTTTCGCACAAAAGATTTGCTTTAGTCTCAATTTGACTTTCACATAATTTTTGATCAAAAATTGACCTTTCGCTCAAAAGATTTGCTTTAGTCTCAATTTGACTTTCACATAATTTTTTTTTTCAAAAATTGATGAAGAACTTTATTTTTCGAATTTTTTTTGTTTTAAGTTCAAAATCGACAAAAAATAAAATTCCTTTCATTCTTTTCATAATAAGGCTTAGTTCCTTTTACGAAATTTGGACTAGAGGTAATTGCTCATTCACTTGTTCAACCAATTTTGAGATCAGGCATTTCGGGCATAAATTGCTGTTTTTACCTTTGATTAAGGGTTCAAATCAATTCTTTATGATTTTTATATTGACACTTCCTTTCAACTCCTTTGCTTAGTGACATTCCAAATCCGAGTTCAATTTTGAGAGATTCACTTGGGTAGATTCTAATTTGGTCGATTTGGCTTGATTTGGCTTTTTCAAAGATTAGAGAAACCAATTAATGTGTTTCAATTGATGTAATTCAACTTGACCCATTCTAGACTAAGTGTAATTGAAGTAATTGAGTTTAAGTTTGGTGAATTGAAGTTTAATTGAATTGGATTTAGCTTGTGGCCTCGCTTTAATAGGAATTCAATGAATTCGAACATTTTGTGCACAATTAGTTGACTTGAGATTGTCCAATTGCATCCCATTTTGGTCTGATTCACATAGAAATATTTGTTTTCGTCCAAATCGGGCTAAACCAGAAAAATCAAAACAAAATTCAGATAAGAGTTCAATCCGATCAACTCGATGTTAATTAGCATTAATCGGATTTGACCGATGTTGACCGGTGAATTTTTCTGGCCATCTTTTGGCTGGAAACCTCCCTCAGCTAGCCTACCTCAGGGCCATTGCACCTATCCCCTTAATTTTCAAATTTACAATTTTGCCCTGATTTACTAAAATTACAAAAATGCCCCCTCAATTAAGCTTTAATCATGCAATTAATCGTAGCCGTTCATCCTTGATCCATCGCGACCATTCAATTTAAACATGTGACGGATTCGGGTGTCATCTTAGGATTGTTGGAGTTTTAAGAGGAAGATGGCATCCTAGCCCTTGGATCGATCCAAAGGGCTAGGATGGCCTCTCTCATGCAATTATGTTTTTAATACATAATTCAAAGTCATTCAAAGTTAATGGTGGAATTTATCTATAAATCTTTTAAAAATTTCTCAATAGGAAAGTCATTAAGTACTCCAACTTCCAGACAAGCTTCTCATGGTATCAATTGTTATGGACAAGCTTTCCTAAAGTTCTCCGGAGAAGCTCGATTCGTCTTCGATGGAAAGAAATCATACAACTCCCTATTCAATTTGATTAAAAAAATACTCACAAAAATGTACGAGGAATTCAATGATTTCATGCTTTTTGTGCAGCTTCCTCCGGTTATTATATTACCCTTTTTTTTAACTCTTCTCATTATAAGTCTAGTCATGAATGTATGTGGTCGAAATTAGATCTAACTCCCACGTATAAATGAAATTATTATATGGTTGGATTTTGTTCTATATATGAAAAGAACGTGAGCATACTCTGTGTACCCCATCATTTTGTCTTTTTGCCATATTTGGAGGGCAATCAATTTTGGGCTTATCGTAGGAGCCAATAATTGCCCTACGATAATTATTTTCGAAAATAATCCGCCAATGATAGGAATTACAGTAACAATTATGAACATGTTCGTTTGTGCTTCTCCGACCACTAGAATAGCCATATTAAGTCCATGGCACAAGTGTAATTTAGCAAGAAATCGGTGTGAAATTTATCGATGGATCAGCTATACAGGAAGTAGCTTGCTGATCCCATATATAGCTCAACAAAATTGTACAAATAATAATTGCTTTAAAGGACATTAGTTACTGACACTCATCCTAGAGATTTCGGATATACGGATATATAAAAGGAAAAGAATCCGAAGGATATCGACTTCCTTTTGTAATTATTCAAATAAAAAAATATAATAACTTTTTTTTTTCTATACGATGCCTGTGTCTTTAACGACTTCTATTTTAAAAGAAAGAAATGCACAAGAGAACACAATAAATAAATAAATAAATAAATAACATGTTCACCCATCATATCATAAGCTTTTTTTTATACGAGGATCGTGTCATTGATATAATTATTCTTCACTTGTGCCGTGAAAATGCTTTATGTACAATTCACGATGATAATTCTTTCTGAAATTTACAATGCCAATAATGCAATAAAACCATCTCAACATACTGCGAGGCACACCTAACATAGTGCACATTTGGTATGTAATTTGGTTCCCTGATTGGTGAGAGTGCTCACACGAAATTAGCCTCGTATTACTGAGCTAAGAACGTCACAAATGGAAATAGAATAGATGGCAAGGCAATAAATTCTTAATCCCTGGCCATTAGTAATTTAAGAGTCCCAAAGGTCAGATTTTTAACCTTTCTTTCACAACCATTTTCCTCATCCAAGAGAAATACGATCGTCCCAATTTCTCCGAGGAGGAACAAAGGTGCTGCTGGTGACAACTCAGGTCAATTTCTGACCAAGGTAGATATTCGCTTTATGGACTGTATCACTTTTATCGGAATTTTTTTTATAACTTCCTTTGAAAACGTGTGAAATAGTTGAAGTGTGGCTGAAATGTACAAGATAGATCCTGTGAAGGATTCGAAATTTGTCACGATCATCTTGAGCTTGGTCTTTATATGTCACTAAGATATGTCTCTCTCTGTAGATCACTCATTGTTTTTTCATTTGATTGGAGGTTTTAACCTATGTCCATGGGTGCACGGTTTTTTGTGTAGTCTAACTGTTGTCCTTTTTCATGGAATAAATTACTGAGTTCCGTTTGAAGTTCCATAATGGACAATAAAATTTTGATCTTTTGGTGGTTGGCACAGTGTTCTTCGAGTTCGAGGTGATAAAACGGTGACATCACTTTTGCACACAAGTCTTCGGGGTAAGAAATATGTCAGTGGTCTTTCAACTCCCACTAAAGCTTTTGTCTTCCAAATTTACTGTTGAATTCTGTTAGCTTGCTTCTATGAATTTTTCGTGCTAATAGTTTTCCTTGTGGATCAAGTTTCATGCTTTTTATCTAGGTTTTTCGCTTTCCACTCAACTATTTTATTTTGGCTATGTTTACTCAATCAGGAGTTTGATGTAGTGGCTTAACGATATTTAGTTAGTCCAATTATGTGATATACATTTGCTGAAATGGAATATTTTAGTTGTTCAGTGACACTTAAGCACACCATGACGTTGTCATGTAGCGTGACACAGGCGCATCGTCTCTAGCATCTATCGGTAGATTGTAATTAATGACCTCGATTTATCGGGCATGTACCAGAAGTTCAACTTGGTGGGATGATCTCATTGCCTGACTAGACGGGTGGAAAGTGATAATTTGAACTAAGTCAAATGTGAAAAGATCATCCATGCTCCCGGACAATCACTTTCCCATACTTTAGGATGGGAAGAAATGCCCACAACTTTTTCCATCTCAAAACTAAATCTTAGATTCCTCTTTAAGGCCTGTGAGAGTTTCTTCAATTTCTTTATCTACATTTATATGTCCAGGAATATAAGATCATGGCTTGAGCACATTAATAACAAGTACATACTGATATTTCTTAGGCTTATTTCGTATCTTAAAGTACAAAAAATGCCAATTTCTACCTGTCTCTGATAGTTCACAATCTAGCTGACTTGAACAAACCCTATATGGAAGCGCGATGATGAGAGCCAAGCTTGCTAGAAACCTAGCTTTTGAAAACTTCTCTTTCCATTCCTATCACAATGAGAATTGGTTGCATTGTCCAATCGGATATTTTGTCAAGATTCAAATTTGTTATACTACGTCTCTCTAAATTCATTTCGAAATTGATGGTTGCGGAGCATGTAACCCATAAATATCTCCTTGAAATTGCGCTTATGTCTTATTTTAGTGTTGATTCTTATGTGTTTTGTTGGATTTCTCTTATGCTATTCTTTAAGGTAAGTCATGCGGAACTAGTGACAGGTATGCATCTAATATTGCATTTAAGTAATTACATTTAGGTACTTGTGTTTTTTGTCTTGAATATTAGCTAGGTAAGATATATAAAGAGGATTTGATTAGTGGTTTCATCAGGATGCTTATTGTGTTTTGGAGAGGTAAGAAGGTTTCTGCATCTTTTTTATGTCAAATTTTGTTGTGCTAGCAAATAAGCTAGATAAGATACTTAATGAGGGCTTTATTAACGGTTTCATTAGGATGATTAACGTATTTTGGAGAGGTAAGAAGGTTTCTCCCCTTTTTCACGTCAATTTTTGCCATGATCTGCAGATTTGTTGCACTTTGCCAATTTTAAGTTTCTTGAAAGTGTACTCACTTACATTGTTGGCTTCATTGACGACCTAGAACCTTTGTAAAAAAGACAACCTTGACAGTTCAACTGAATTGTGCATCGTGTTCTAGAGAGCTTTAAGAATGAGAAGTTCTTTTGATATCTAACAAACAATAGCCATATCCATACTCACAAGGCAGCTCGTTGATGTTGAGTTAACTAAAAAATTGGCAAGTGTTCTTAATTTCACATTTTCTCCTGAATTGTCCTGGCAACCATTTAAAAAGAAAACGAGGGTTTTTCAAGAAACTTTTCATTACGGATTTCTTGAAGAGAAAATGATCTTTCTGTTTTGGAATAGAGTTCTCAAAAGAAAAAGAAAAAAAACTATCTTAGAGAAAGCAAAGATCTCACTTAAACAATATCTTTTAGTTATGTCCTTGATCACCACAATGCATATGTGTGTAAAGCTTGTAAATTGGCATGTCATTAGGTTGTAGCTAGTGGATTTTGTGCTGTCGTGGTCTACATGAATATTAATCATCATGAACTGTACAAATCTTAGTTTAACATGTCGCACTTTAAGTCTTTGCAGTAAGTTGCATATCATTGCAAAATAGACTGGTTCGGATGCTTTTTAGCAAGTCATTTCATTCTACAACTGTCCGCAATATTGGCCAACTTTGCTTCCTTTTGTTTAAATAAAAAACTGCTGGTACAAACTCTGTTCTCCTCCCCCAATTCTATTTGAATGTCAATCATTAGTGGGAAAAAGCAAAAGGAATTTTATTCTGACAAAAGTACCACTTCGATGTGTGGTTGTTTGTATTGGATGTGTTAGATTCAATTCGATGCCCAAAATAAAATAGGGTATTGCTTGATGATGGATTTAATTGGTGATGCGCTTAAGGCCCGTCCGCCCATGCTGGGCCCAAAAACCCGGGCCCACGGGAATAGGGCCCGTGAATGGGGGAAGGTATAAAAGGGAGGAGAGAGAGAGAGATGGCACCTCTTGGAATAATCAACGTACGTTCCTCTCCCTCTCTCCCTCCAAGAAAAAGACAAAAACGCTTAAGGCGACCCGTCTTCCCTTCAAGGCTAATCGACGTCATCGGATCGAACGGGATCAGAATTTCTTCCTCTTCTTCAGCGTTGGTGTCTAATCTGTGGCTAACAAGGTACGCTCGAATCCGTGGTGCGCTTTAGGATCGGTGATACGTGTCTTCCCGGGCTTCGTCTTCCGCATTGATTTAGGGGTTCGATTTAGTGTCGAATCCGGTTTTCGGGGATCCGCTATTCCCAACATTGGTATCAGAGCCCTAGTTCACGTTTTTCCCGATCTATTTTGATGTTTTTGATTGATTTTTCGCAAAAACACTTCGGCCGTACGGATCGGGGCAAAAATCCCGACACCCGAGCGCTGTTCGGCGATTTTTCCGAGTTTTCGTAAGTCGAAAAGGAATTCTGAACGCACTAGGTGAAAGGCGACATCGAGAAGAGTCCAGTGACATGTGGCGCGCCGCTAGTAGACGCCGCACGCGCCCACATGAGCGGCCAGAAGCCGCTGCGCGTGGGCGCGACGCGCCCGAAGCGTTGGCATCGGCCAACGTGTGGGCCACACGCGCCGGTGACGAACCGGCACGTGCTGACGTCACCGTGACGTCACGGTAACCGCCGGGATGACGTCATCGGTGACATCACCGCCGGCGAGCCGACCCGACCGGACCCGATCAGACGCTTGGCACGTGCGCGGCACGTGCCGGCTGACTTCTGCGTGACGTCAGCCAGCGCATGCGCGCGGCACGTGCGGCAAGCGCACGCGCGCGGCACGTGCGTTCGGTTCGTCCGACCGGCCCGTCTGGTCTGACCTGCGCGCCCGTTGACCGTTGACCCGTTGACCGATCGTTGAACCGTTGACTTTGACCGTTGACTCGAAAAAAAAAAAAAAAGAAAAAAAGAAAAAAAAATTATCTGAAGCGTGCCTATCACTGGTTAACGAATGTAACTCGTCTAGGAATATCAAGCAACAAGAAACAAGCAATTGAAGCAGCTAGGAACAGGCCGGATGCTTTGCTGAGGAGTGTTTCTCCATTGGGCGAAGCCTCCATTTATCCATCAATTCTAGGGGAAGTTCAAGGCAGACAGGTATCGGGGCCCTTGCCATACAAGGCTAATGTGTCATTTGATACCAATGCTATTCAAGTGGGCACAGTTGAGCCAAATGTTCATCCTACTATAGAGAGTGCTTCAAATCTCGGAGGTAATGTCAAAAAACAAAAATTTTGCAGACCAAGGGAGTTGGCCATGACTAGTGAGCCTGGCCCTAACAAATGTCGCTTGTCCAACAAGAGTCTATTATTGTGTGGAGTAATTGATGGGGCTCCGGTGACGTACGTTTTGAAGAGACGTAAGATAAGTTCTTTCTCGTATCGTCACTTGCCAGCTTCACTCTTAATTTTTCTATTTCTTTGTTCTACATTTGACACATATAGTTCCACAGATATTTCTTCGCGGCGTTATAAAAGGGTCGAAGATTCTGTGAAGCTGAAATGAATGCAACAACATAAAAGTTCACAACTAATTGTACTTTGATTTATTTCTCTAATTTTCTAGTCTTGGGTTGAAGGGGATAGTAAGATTTGGGAAATTATACAGTAACTTGTCTTCCTATGTTGAACCTTGCAGTACATTGGTCCTTCCAAGTTTGAGCAAGATGCTAGAGGAAAGACCAAGAAACCGCATGCTTTCATGTATCTTGAGAATGGCAAGACCATCAACCAAGTTTGTCAGGAATTAAGGGACACTCCCGATGATATGCTTTTTCGTCGACTTCCAGAAATTGCAGGTTCCGCTTTTAGATGGCTAAGCTTCAACAATAGTAAAAGGTCATTCTAGTCGTGACTCCTCTCCAGCGGGACCTCCTCCGGTTAAGATGTCGCAGTTTAAGTCTTTGCAGTAAGTTGCATATCATTGCAAAATAGATTGGTTCGGATCCTTTTTAGCAAGTCATTTCATTCTACAATTGTCCGCGATATTGCACAACTTTGCTTCCATTTGTTGAAATAAAAAACTGGTGGTACAAACTCTGTTCTCCTCCCCCAATTCTATTTGCTTGTCAATCATTAGTGGGAAAAAAGCAAAAGGAATTTTATTCTGACAAAAGTACCCCTTCGATGTGAAGCTTTGTTTCCTGAAAGTGTTATATTATTATGTGTGGTTGTTTGTATTGGATGTGTTAGATTCAATTCGATGCCCAAAATAAAATAGGGTATTGCTTGATGATGGATTTAATTGGTGATGGGCTTAAGGCCCGTCCGCCCATGCTGAGCCCAAATAGCCCGGCCCACGGGAATAGGGCCCGTGAATGGGGGAAGGTATAAAAGGGAGGAGAGAGAGAGAGATGGCACCTCTTGGAATAATCAACGTACGGTCCTCTCCCTCTCTCCCCCCAAGAAAAAGACAAAAACGCTTAGGGCGACCCGTCTTCCCTTCAAGGCTAATCGACGTCATCGGATCGAACGGGATCAGAATTTCTTCCTCTTCTTCAGCGTTGGTGTCTAATCTATGGCTAACAAGGCACGGCGAACCGTCACGCGATGATCCGCCGACCGGCGCGTGCTGACGTCACCGTGATGTCACGGTAACCGACGGGATGACGTCATCGGTGACATCACCGCCGGCGACCCGACCCGAATGAGGACCCGACCCGACCCGATCGGACGCCTGGCACGTACCGGCTGACGTCTGCGAGACGTCAGCCCGCGCACTCGCGGGGCAAGGCACGTGCGCAACACGTGCGGCAAGCGCACGCGCGCGGCTCGTGCGGACGGTTCATCCGACCGGCCCGTCCGGTCCGACCCGCGCGCCCGTTGACCGACCGTTGACCCGTTGACTTTGACCGTTGACTCGAAAAAAAAAAAAAAAAAAGAAAAAAAAATTATCCGGAGCGTGCCTATCACTGGTTAACGAATGTAACTCGTCTAGGAATATCAAGCAACAAGAAACAAGCAATTGAAGCAGCTATGAACAGGCCGGATGCTTTGCTCAGGAGTGTTTCTGCATTGGGAGAAGCCTCCATTTATCCATCAATTCTAGGGGAAGTTCAAGGCAGACAGGTATCGGGGCCCATGCCATACAAGGCTAATGTGTCATTTGATACCAATACTATTCAAGTGGGCACAGTTGAGCCAAATGTTCATCCTACTCTAGAGAGTGCTTCAAATCTCGGAGGTAATGTCAAAAAACAAAAATCTTGCAGACCATGGGAGTTGGCCATGGCTAGTGAGCCTGGCCCTAACAAATCTCCCTTGTCCAACAAGAGTCTATTATTGTCTAGAGTAATTGATGGGGCTCCGGTGATGTACGGTTTGACATGTCGCGCGCCGCCAGGAGACGCCGCACGCGCCCGAAGCGTTGGCATCGGCCAGCGCGTGGGAAACACGCGTCGTTGACAAACCGGAACGTGCGCGCCAGCGGCCGGCGGCCGGCGAACCACCACGCGACGCTCCTCCGACCGGCGTGTGCTGACGTGACCGGGACGTCACGGTAACCGTCGGGATGACGTCATCGGTGACATCACCGCCGGCGACCGTTCACCGACCGGCGACCGAGCTCGAACGAGGACCCGACCCGACCCGACCCGTTTGGACGCCTCGCACGTGCGCGGACCACCTCCGGTTAAGATGTCGCAGTTTAAGTCTTTGCAGTAAGTTGCATATCATTGCAAAATAGACTGGTTCGGATCCTTTTTAGCAAGTCATTTCATTCTACAACTGTCCGCGATATTAGCCAACTTTGCTTCCTTTTGTTGAAATAAAAAATTGCTGGTACAAACTCTATTCTCCTCCCCCAATTCTATTTGCTTGTCAATCATTTGTGGGAAAAAGCAAAAGGAATTTTATTCTGACAAAAGTACCACTTCGATGTGAAGCTTTGTTTCCTGAAAGTCTTATATTATTATGTGTGGTTGTTTGTATTGGATGTGTTAGATTCAATTCGATGCCCAAAATAAAATAGGGTATTGCTTGGTGTCTAATTTGTGGCTAACAAGGTACGCTCGAATCCGTGGTGTGCTTTAGGATCGGTGATACGAGTCTTCCCGGGCTTCGTCTTCCGCATTGATTTAGGAGTTCGATTTAGTGTCGAATCCGGTTTTCGGGGATCCGTTATTCCCAACATAGGTATCAGAGCCTAGTTCACGTTTTTCACGATCTGTTTTGATGTTTTTGATTCATTTTTCGCAAAACCACTTCGGTCGTACGGATCGGGGCAAAAATCCCGACACCCGAGTGCTGTTCGGCGATTTTTCCGAGTTTTTGTAAGTCGAAATGGAATTCTGAAGGCAATGGGTGAAAGGCGACGTCGAGACGAGTCCGGTAACATGTCGCGCGCCGCTAGCAGACGCCGCACGCGCCCGAAGCTGGCATCGGCCAGCACGTGGGCCACACGCGCCGGTGACGAACCGGCACGTGCGCGCCGGCGGCCTGCGAACCGCCACGCGACGATCCGCCGACCGGCGCGTGCTGACGTCACCGTAACCGTCGGGATGACGTCATCGGTGACATCACCGCCGGCGACCGGACCCGAACGGAGACCCGACCCGACCCGACCCAATCGGACGCCTCGCACGTGTGCGGCACGAGCCGGCTGACTTCTGCGTGATGTCAGCCAGCACAGGCGCGCGGCACGACACGTGCGGCAAGCGCACGCGCGCGGCACGTCACGTGCGCGACGCGTGCGGCAAGCGCACGCGCGCGGCACGTGCGGTCGGTTCGTCAGACCGGCCCGTCCGGTCCGACCCGCACGCCCGTTGACCGTTGACCGACCATTGACCCGTTGACTTTGACCGCTGACTCGAAAAAAAAAAGAAAAAAAAAGAAAAAAAAATTATACGAAGCGTGCCTATCACTGGTTAACGAATGTAACTCGTCTAGGAATATCAAGCAATAAGAAACAAGGAATTGAACCAGTATGAACAGGCCGGATGCTTTGCTGAGGAGTGTTTCTCCATTAGGCGAAGCCTCCATTTATCCATCAATTCTAGGGAAAGTTCAAGGAAGACAGGTATCGGCGCCCATACCATACAAGGCTAATGTGTCATTTGATACCAATGCTATTCAAGTGGGCACAGTTGAGCCAAATGTTCATCCTACTCTAGAGAGTGCTTCAAATCTCGAAGGTAATGTCAAAAAACAAAAATCTTGCAGAACAAGGGAGTTGGCCATGGCTAGTGAGCCTGGCTCTAACAAATATCCCTTGTCCAACAAGAGTCTATTATTGTCTGGAGTAATTGATGGGGCTCCGGTGATGTACATTTTGAAGAGAGGTAAGGTAACTTCTTTCTCGTATTGTCACTTGCCAGCTTCACTCTTAATTTTTCTATTTCTTTCTTCTACATTTGACACATATAGTTCCACAGATATTTCTTCGCGGCGTTATAAAAGGGTCGAAGATTCTGTGTAGCTGCAATGAATGCAACAACATAAAAGTACGCAACTAATTGTACCTTGATTTGTTTCTCTAATTTTCTAGTCTTGGGTTGAAGGGGATAGTAAGAGTTGGGAAATTGTACAGTAACTTGTCTTCCTATGTTGAACCTTGCAGTACATTGGTCCTTCCAAGTTTGAGCAACATTGTGAAGGGAAGACCAAGAAACCGCACGCTTTCATGTATCTTGAGAATGGCAAGACCATCAGCCAAGTTTGTCAGGAATTAAGGGACACTCCCGATGATATGCTTTTTCGTCGACTTCCAGAAATTGCAGGTTCCGCTTTTAGATGGCTAAGCTTCAACAATAGTAAAAGGTCATTCTAGTCATGACTCCTCTCCAGCGGCACCACCTCCGGTTAAGATGTCGCACTTTAAGTCTTTGCAGTAAGTTGCATATCATTGCAAAATAGACTGGTTCGGATGCTTTTTAGCAAGTCATTTCATTCTACAGCTGTCCGCGATATTGGCCAACTTTGCTTCCTTTTGTTGAAATAAAAAACTGCTGGTACAAACTCTGTTCTCCTCCCGCAATTCTATTTGCTTGTCAATCATTAGTGGCTTAAGGCCCGTCCGCCCATGTTGAGCCCAAAAAGCCCGGCCCACGGGAATAGGGCCCGTGAATGGGGGAAGGTATAAAAGGGAGGAGAGAGAGAGAGATGGCACCTCTTGGAATAATCAACGTACGTTCCTCTCCCTCTCTCCCTCCAAGAAAAAGACAAAAAAACTTAAGGCGACCCGTCTTCCCTTCAAGGCTAATCGACGTCATCGGATCGAACGGGATAAGAATTTCTTCCGCTTCTTCAGCGTTGGTGTCTAATTTGTGGCTAACAAGGTACGCTCGAATCCGTGGTGTGCTTTAGGATCGGTGATACGTGTCTTCCCGGGCTTCGTCTTCCGCATTGATTTAGGGGTTCGATTTAGTGTCGAATCCGGTTTTCGGGGATCCGTTATTCCCAACATTCGTATCAAAGCCTAGTTCACGTTTTTCCCGATATGTTTTGATGTTTTTGATTGATTTTTCGCAAAAACACTTCGGCCGTACGGATCGGGGCAAAAATCTCGACTCCCGAGCGCTGTTCGGCGATTTTTCCGACTTTTCGTAAGTCGAAAAGGAATTCTGAAGGCACTTGGTGAAAGGCGACGTCGAGACGAGTCTGGTGACATGTCGCGCACCGCCAGGAGACGCCGCACCCGTCCGAACCGCTGGCATCGGCCAGCGCGTGGGCCACACGGGCCGGTGACGAACCGGCACGTGCGCGCCGGCGGCCGGCAAACCGCCACGCGACGATCCGCCGACCGGCGCGTGCTGACGTCACGGTAACCGTCGGGATGACGTCATCGGTGACATCACCACCAGCGACCGTTCGCCGGCCGGCGACCGGACCCGAACGAGGACCCGACCCGACCCGATCGGACGCCTGGCACGGGCGCGGCACGTGCCGGCTGACGTCTGCGTGACGTCAGCCAGCACACGCGCGTGGCACGACACGTGCGCTACACGTGCGGCAAGCGCCCGCGCGCGCCACGGCACGTGCGCGACACGTGCGGCAAGCGCACGCGCGCGGCACGGCATGTGCGCGACACGTGCGGCACGTGCGGTCGTTTCGTCAGACCGGCCCGTCCGGTCCGACGCGCGCGCCCGTTGACCGTTGACCGACCGTTGACCCGTTGACTTTGACCGTTGACTCGAAAAAAAAAAAAAAAATTTCCGAAGCGTGCCTATCACTGGTTAACGAATGTAACTCGTCTAGGAATATCAAGCAACAAGAAACAAGCAATTGAAGCAGCTATGAACGGGCCGGATGCTTTGCTGAGGAGTGTTTCTCCATTGGGCGAAGCCTCCATTTATCGATCAATTCTAGGGGAAGTTGAAGGCAGACAGGTATCGGGGCCCATGCCATACAAGGATAATGTGTCATTTGATACCAATGCTATTCAAGTGGGCACAGTTGAGCCAAATGTTCATCCTACTCTAGAGAGTGCTTCAAATCTCGGAGGTAACCGTCGGGATGACGTCATCGGTGACATCACCGCCGGCGACCGGACCCGAACGAGGACCCGACCTGACCCGACCCAACCCGATCGGATGCTGGGCACGTGCGCGGCACGTGCCGGCTGACGTCTGCGTGACGTCTGCCAGCACACGCGCGCCGCACGACACGTTCGCTACAAGTGCGGCAAGCGCACGCGCGCGGCACGGCACGTGCGCGACACGTGTGCCAAGCGCACGCGCGCGGCACGGCACGTGCGCGACACGTTCGCCAAGCGCACGCGCGCGGCACGGCACGTGCGCGACACGTGCGCCAAGCGCACGCGCGCGGCACGGCACGTGCGCGACACGTGCGCCAAGCGCACGCTCGCGGCACGTGCGGTCGGTTCATCAGACGGCCCGTCCGGTCCGACCCGTGCTCCCGTTGACCGTTGACCGACCGTTGACCCGTTGACTTTGACCGTTGACTCAAAAAAAAAAAAAGAATATCCGAAGCGTGCCTATCACTGGTTAACGAATGTAAGTCGTCTAGGAATATCAAGGAACAAGAAACAAGCAATTGAAGCAGCTATGACTATGAACAGGTCGGATGCGTTGCTGAGGAGTGTTTCTCCATTGGGCGAAGCCTCCATTTATCCATCAATTATAGGGGAAGTTCAAGGCAGACAGGTCTCGGGGCCCATGCCATACAAGGCTAATGTGTCATTTGATACCAATGCTATTCAAGTGGGCACAGTTGAGCCAAATGTTCATCCTACTCTAGAGAGTGCTTCAAATCTCGGAGGTAATTTCAAAAAACAAAAATCTTGCAGACCAAGGGAGTTGGCCATGGCTAGTGAGCCTGGCCCTAACAAATCTCCCTTGTCCAACTAGAGTCTATTATTCTCTGGAGAAATTGATGGGGTCCGGTGATGTACGTTTTTAAGAGACGTAAGGTAAGTTCTTTCTCGTATCGTCACTTGCCAGCTTCACTCTTAATTTTTCTATTTCTTTGTTCTACATTTGACACATAGTTCCACAGATATTTTTTCGCGGCGTTATAAAAGGGTCGAAGATTTTGTGTAGCTGCAATGAACGCAACTAATTGTACTTTGATTTATTTCTCTAATTTTCTAGTCTTGGGTTGAAGGGGATAGTAAGAGTTGGGAAATTGTACAGTAACTTGTCTTCCTATGTTGAACCTTGCAGTACATTGGTACTTCCAAGTTTGAGCAACATGCTGAACGGAAGACCAAGAAACCGCACGCTTTCATGTATCTTGAGAATGGCAAAGACCATCATACAAGTTTGTCAGGAATTAAGGGACACTCCCGATGATATGCTTTTTCGTCGACTTCCAGAAATTGCAGGTTTCGCTTTTAGTAAAAGGTCTGTTCTCCAGCGGGACCACCTCCGGTTAAGATGTCGCACTTTAAGTCTTTGTAGTAAGTTGCATATCATTGCAAAATAGACTGGTTCGGATGGTTTTTTGCAATCATTTCATTCTACAACTGTCCACGATATTGGCCAACTTTGCTTCCTTTTGTTGAAATAAAAAACTGCTGGCACAAACTCTGTTCTCCTCCCCCAATTCTATTTGCTTGTCAATCATTAGTGGGAAAAAGCAAAAGGAATTTTATTCTGACAAAAGTACCACTTCGATGTGAAGCTTTGTTTCCTAAAAGTGTTATATTATTATGTGTGGTTGTTTGTATTGGATGTGTTAGATTCAATTCGATGCCCAAAATAAAATAGGGTATTGCTTGATGATGGATTTAATTGGTGATGGGCTTAAGGCCCGTCCGCCCATGCTTGAGCACAAAAGCCCGGCCCACGGGAATAGGGCCCGTGAATGGGGAAGGTATAAAAGGGAGGAGAGAGAGAGAGATGGCACCTCTTGGAATAATCAATGTACGTCCCTCTCCCACTCTCCCTCCAAGAAAAAGACTAAATCGCTTAAGGCGACCCGTCTTGCCTTCAAGGCTAATTGACGTCATCCGATCGAACGGGATCAGAATTTCTTCCTCTTCTTTAGCGTTGGTGTCTAATCTGTGGCTAACAAGGTACGCTGGAATCCATGGTGTGCTTTAGGATCGGTGATACGTGTCTTCCCGGGCTTCGTCTTCCGCATTGATTTAGGGGTTCGATTTAGTGTCGAATCCGGTTTTCGGGGATTCGTTATTCCCAACATTGGTATCAGAGCCTAGTCCACGTTTTTCCCGATCTGTTTTGATGTTTTTGATTGATTTTTCGCAAAAACACTTCGACCGTACGGATCGGGGAAAAAATCCCGACACCCGAGCGCTGTTCGGCGATTTTTTCAAGTTTTCGTAAGTTGAAAAGGAATTCTGAAGGCAATGGGTGAAAGGCGACGTCGAGACGAGTCCGGTGACATGTCGCGCGCCGCCAGGAGACGCCGCACGCGTCCGAACCGCTGGCATCGACCAGCGCGTGGGCCACACGGGCCGGCGACGAACCGGCACGTGCGCGCCGGCGGCCGGCGAATCGCCAAACGACGATCCGCCGACCGGCGCGTGCTGACGTGACGGTAACCGTCGCGATGACGTCATCGGTGACATCACCACCGGCGACCGTTCACCGGCCGGTGACCGGACCCCAATGAGGACCCGACCCGACCCGACGGACGCACACCGCGCGGCACGTGCCGGCCGCGTCGCGTGGCGTCGGCCGCGCGCGGCACGGCACGTTCGCGACACGTGCGGCAAGCGCACGCGCGCGGCACGTGCGGTCGGTTCGTCAGGTCGGACCGCCGGTCCAACCAGCGCGCCCGTTGACCATTGACCGACCGTTGACCCGTTGACCGACCGTTGACCCGTTGACTTTGCCCTTAGACTCGAAAAAAAAAAAAAAAATTATTCGAAGCGTGCCTATCACTGGTTTACGAATGTAACTCGTCTAGGAATATCAAGCAACAAGAAACAAGCAATTGAAGCAGCTATGAACAGGCCGGATGCTTTGCTGCGGAGTGTTTCTCCGTTGGGCGAAGCCTCCATTTATCCATCAATTCTAGGGGAAGTTGAAGGCAGACAGGTATCGGGGCCCATGCCATACAAGGCTAATGTGTCATTTGATACCAATGCTATTCAAGTGGGCACAGTTGAGCCAAATGTTCAACCTACTCTAGAGAGTGCTTCAAATCTCGGAGGTAACCGTCGGGATGACGTCATCGGTTACATCACCGCCGGCGACCGAACCCGAACGAGGACCCGACCCGACCCGACGCAACCCGATCGGACGACGGGCACGTGCCGGCTGACGTCTGCGTGACGTCAGCCAGCACACGCGTGCGGCACGACACGTGCGCTACAAGTGCGGCAAGCGGACGCGCGCGGCACGCCACGTGCGCGACACGTGCGGCAAGCGCATGCGCGCGGCACGGCACGTGCCCGACCCGTGCGGCAAGCGCACGCGCGCGGCACGTGCGGTTGGTTTGTCAGACCGGCCCGTCCGGTCCGACCCGCGCGCCCGTTGACCGTTGACCGACCGTTGACCCGTTGACTTTGACCGTTGACTCAAAAAAAAAAATATCCGAAGCGGTCCTGTCACTGGTTAACGAATGTAACTCGTCTAGGAATATCAAGCAACAAGAAACAAGCAATTGAAGCAGCTATGAACAAGCCGGATGCTTTGCTAGGAGGTTTCTCCATTGGGCGAAGCCTCCATTTATCCATCAATTCTAGGGGAAGTTCAAGGCAGACAGGTCTCGGGGCCCATGCCATACAAGGCTAATGTGTCATTTGATACCAATGCTATTCAAGTGGGCACAGTTGAGACAAATGTTCATCCTACTCTAGAGAGTGCTTCAAATCTCGGAGGTAATGTCAAAAAACAAAAATGTTGTAAACCAAGGGAGTTGGCCATGGCTAGTGAGCCTTGCCCTAACAAATCTCCCTTGTCCAGCAAGAGTCTATTATTGTCTGGAGTAATTGATGGGGCTCCGGTGATGTACGTTTTGAAGAGACGTAAGGTAAGTTCTTGTTCGTATCGTCACTTGCCAACTTCACTCTTAATTTTTCTATTTCTTTGTTCTACATTTAACTCATAGTTCCACAGATATTTTTTCGCGGCGTTATAAAAGGGTCGAAGATTCTGTGTAGCTGCAATGAATGCAACAACATAACAGTACGCAACTAATTGTACTTTGATTTATTTCTCTAATTTTCTAGTCTTGGGTTGAAGGGGATAGTAAGAGTTGGGAAATTGTACAGTAACTTGTCTTCCTTTGTTGAACCTTGCAGTACATTGGTCCTTCCAAGTTTGAGCAACATGCTGAAGGGAAGACCAAGAAACCGCACGCTTTCATGTATCTTGAGAATGGCAAGACCATCAGACAAGTTTGTCAGGAATTAAGGGACACTCCCGATGATATGCTTTTTCGTCGACTTCCAGAAATTGCAGGTTTCGCTTTTAGATGGCTAAGCTTCAACAATAGTAAAAGGTCATTCTAATCATGACTCCTCTCCAGCGGGACCACCTCCGGTTAAGATGTCGCACTTTAAGTCTTTGTAGTAAGTTGCATATCATTGCAAAATAGACTGGTTCGGATGCTTTTTAGCAATCATTTCATTCTACAACTGTCCGCGATATTGGCCAACTTTGCTTCCTTTTGTTGAAATAAAAAACTGCTGGTACAAACTCTGTTCTCCTCCCCCAATTCTATTTGCTTGTCAATCATTAGTGGGAAAAAGAAAAAGGAATTTTATTCTGGCAAAAGTACCACTTCGATGTGAAGCTTTGTTTCCTGAAAGTGTTATATTATTATGTGTGGTTGTTTGTATTGGATGTGTTAGATTCAAGTATATCCCAAAAATAAAATTGGGTATTGCTTGATGATGGATTTAATTGGTGATGAGCTTAAGTCCCGTCCGCCCATGCTGAGCCCAAAAAGCCCGGCCCACGGGAATAGGGCCCGTGAATGGGGGAAGGTATAAAAGGGAGGAGAGAGAGAGAGATGGCACCTCTTGGAATAATCAATGTACGTCCCTCTCCCTCTCTCCCTCCTAGAAAAAGACAAAAACGCTTAAGGCGACCCGTCTTCCCTTCAAGGCTAATCGACGTTATCGGATCGAACGGGATCAGAATTTCTTCCGCTTCTTCAGCGTTGGTGTCTAATCTGTGCCTAACAAGGTACGCTCGAATCCATGGTGTGCTTTAGGATCGGTGATACGTGTCTTCCCGGGCTTTGTCTTCCGCATTGATTTAAGGGTTCGATTTAGTGTCGAATCCGGTTTTCGGGGATCCGTTATTCCCAACAATGGTATCAGAGCCTAGTTCACGTTTTTCCCGATATGTTTTGATGTTTTTAATTGATTTTTCGCAAAAACACTTCGGCCGTACGGATCGGGGCAAAAATCCCGACACCCGAGCGCTGTTCAGCGATTTTTCCGAGTTTTCGTAAGTCGAAAAGGAATTCTGAAGGCACTGGGTGAAAGGCCACGTCGAGATGAGTCCGGTGACATGTCGCGCGCCGCCAGGAGACGCCGCACGCGCCCGAATCGCTGGCATCGGCCAGCGCGTGAGCCACACACGATCCGCCTACCGGCGCGTGCTGACATCACGGTAACTGTCGGGATGACGTCATCGGTGACATCACCGCCGGCGACCGTTCGCCGGCTGGCGACCGGGCCCGAACGAGGACCCGACCCGACCCGACCCAACCCGATTGGACGCCGGGCACGTGCGCGGCACGTGCCGGCTGACGTCTGCGTGACGTCAGCCAGCACACGCGCGCGGCACGGCACGTGCACTACACGTGCGGCAAGCGCACGCGCGCGGCACGGCACGTGCGCGACACGTGCGGCAAGCGCACGCGCGCGGCACGGCGCGTGCGCGACACGTTCGGCAAGCGCACGCGCGCGGCACGGCCCGTGCGCGACACGTGCGGCAAGCGCACACGCGCGGCACGTGCGGTCGGTTCGTCAGACCGGCCCGTCCAGTCCGACCCACGCGCCCGTTGACCGTTGAACGACCGTTGACCCGTTGACCGACCGTTAACCCGTTGACTTTGACCGATGACTAAAAAAAAAAACCAAAAAAAATTATCTGAAGCGTGCCTATCACTGGTTAACGAATGTAACTCGTCGAAGAATATCAAGCAACAAGAAACAAGCAATTGAAGCAGCTATCAATAGGCCGGATGCTTTGCTGAGGAGTGTTTCTCCATTGGGCGAAGCCTCCATTTATCCATCAATTCTAGGGGACGTTGAAGGCAGACAGGTATCGGGGCCCTTGCCATACAAGCCTAATGTGTCATTTGATACCAATGCTATTCAAGTGGGCACAGTTGAGCCAAATGTTCATCGTACTCTAGAGAGTGCTTCAAATCTCGGAGGTAATGTCAAAAAACAAAAATCTTGCAAACCAAGGGAGTTGGCCATGACTAGTGAGCCTGGCCCTAACAAATCTCCCTTGTCCAACAAGAGTCTATTATTGTCTGGAGTAATTGATGGGGCTCCGGTTGTTTGTATTGGATGTGTTAGATTCAATTCGATGCCCAAAATAAAATAGGGTATTGCTTGATGATGGATTTAATTGGTGATGCGCTTAAGGCCCGTCCGCCCATGCTGGGCCCAAAAAGCCCGGCCCACGGGAATAGGGCCCGTGGATGGGGGAAGGTATAAAAGGGAGGAGAGAGAGAGAGATGGCACCTCTTGGAATAATCAACATACGTTCCTCTCCCTCTCTCCCTCCAAGAAAAGACAAAAACGCTTAAGGCGACCCGTCTTCCCTTCAAGGCTAATCGACGTCATCGGATCGAACGGGATCAGAATTTCTTCGTCTTCTTCAGCGTTGGTGTCTAATCTGTGGCTAACAAGGTACGCTCGAATTCGTGGTGTGCTTTAGGATCGGTGATACGTGTCTTCCCGGGCTTCGTCTTGCGCATTGATTTAGGGGTTCGATTTAGTGTCGAATCCGGTTTTCGGGGTCCGTATTCGCAACGTTGGTATCAGAGCCCTAGTTCATGTTTTTCCCGATCTGTTTTGATGTTTTTGATTGTTCGGCGATTTTTCCAAGTTTTCGTAAGTCGAAAAGGAATTCTGAACGCACTGGGTGAAAGGCGACGTCGAGACGAGTTCGGTGACATGTCGCGCGCCGCCAGGAGACGGCGCACGCGCGGCCGGAAGCCGCTACGCGTGGGTGCGACGCGCCCGAAGCGCTGGCATCGGCCAGTGCGTGGGCCACACGCGCCGGTGACGAATCGGCACGTGCGCGCCGGCTTCCGGGGAACCATCACGCGCCGCTCCGCCGACCAGCGCGTGCTGACATCACCGTGACATCACGGTAACCGCCGGGATGACGTCATCGGTGACGCCATCGCCGGCGACCCGACCTCAATGAGGACCCAACCCGATCCGATCGGACGCCTGGCACGTGCGCGGCATGTGTCGGCTTACGTATGCGTGACATCAGCCAGCGCACGCGCGGCACGGCACGTGCGCAACACGTGCCGCCAGCGCACGCGCGCGGCGCGTGCGGTCGGTTTGTCCGACCGGCCAGTCCGGTCCGACCCGCACGCTCGTTGACCCATTGACCGTTGACCTACCGTTGACCGTTGACCGACCGTTGACCCGTTGACTTTGACCGTTGACCCGAAAAATTAAAAAAATTTTAAAAAATTATCCGAAGCGTGCTTATCCCTGGTTAATGAAAGTAACTCGTCTAGGAATATCAAGCAACAAGAAACAAGCAATTGAAGCAGCTATCAACAGGCCGGATGCTTTGCTGAGGAGTGTTTCTCCATTGGGCGAAGCCTCCAATTATCCATCAATTCTAGGGGAAGTTCAAGGCAGACAGGTATCGGGGCCCTTGCCGTACAAGGCTAATGTGTCATTTGATACCAATGCTATTCAAGTGGGCACAGTTGAGCCAAATGTTCATCCTACTCTAGAGAGTGGTTCAAATCTCGGAGGTAATGTCAAAAAACAAAAATCTTGCAGACCAAGGGAGTTGGCCATGACTAGTGAGCCTGGCCCTAACAAATCTCCCTTGTCCAACAAGAGTCTATTATTGTCTGGAGTAATTGATGGGGCTCCGGTGATGTACGTTTTGAAGAGACGTAAGGTAAGTTCTTTCTCGTATCGTCACTTGCCAGCTTCACTCTTAATTTTTCTATTTCTTTGTTCTACATATACATTTGACACATATAGTTCCACAGATATTTCTTCGCGGCGTTATAAAAGGGTCGAAGATTCTATGTTGCTGCAATGAATGCAACAATATAAAAGTACGCAACTAATTGTACTTTGATTTATTTCTCTAATTTTCTAGTCTTGGGTTGAAGGGAATGGTAAGAGTTGGGAAATTGTACAGTAACTTGTCTTCCTATGTTGAACCTTGCAGTACATTGGTCATTCCAAGTTTGAGCAACATGCTGGAGGGAAGACCAAGAAACCGCTGTATCTTGAGAATGGCAAGACCATCAGCCAAGTTTGTCAGGAATTAAGGGACACTCCCGATGATATGCTTTTTCGTCGACTTCTAGAAATTGCAGGTTCCGCTTTTAGATGGCTAAGCTTCAACAAAGGAAAAGGTGATTCTAATCATGACTCCTCTCCAGCGGCACCACCTCCGGTTAAGATGTCGCACTTTAAGTTTTTGCAGTAAGTTGCATATCATTGCAAAATAGACTGGTTCGGATGCTTTTTAGCAAGTCATTTCATTCTACAAATGTCCGCGATATTGGCCATCTTTGCTTCCTTTTGTTGAAATAAAAAACTGCTGGTACAAACTCTATTCTCCTCCCCCAATTCTATTTGCATGTCAATCATTAGTGGGAAAAAGCAAAAGGAATTTTATTCTGACAAAAGTACCATCAATTACCTAGAGAACGGTGCACTGTAGAGTAGGCTGACTAGGGAGGTCGGGCTTAGGAGTATCATTTTTTGAGAGCACGACTAGCTTTTGGCTGGAGTAGATGGTGGGACCATGTAAATAGATTGGGTAGGGAATAGCCCCTTTTAATAGCTCGATGTATATGCCCACACTATATATAACCTTTTTTTTTTTTTTTTTTTTAATAAAGTAGACAAAAATGAAGAAGTTTAATATGTTTGTTGTCTTCTGCATTGCCGCTTCATCCTTGGTTGTTGATTGTCTTCTCATTTTAGCTTCTGCAGGTGCAATAAGTGATTGTGATAAGGATAGGATAGACACGCACAATTTAAAATTTTAAACCTGTGTGGTTGCATTGTTTTGTGGAAACAAGTAACAAAAGTTACTCATATAGCGTCAAGAATAGGTGTTACTTATTAGATAGTTACTAGAAATTGATCACTATATTGATTTGTGATAAATGTGTTGAATTGCTTGAACTCGAGATGAGAAGGATGTGTCGATCTTCTTCAGGAAGATCAACTTCTGGGCGAGTGGTGAGCATCGTACTCAAAGTCTGATTGAACAATTTCTAAAATTGAAATCAGTAAAATTTTCTAGAATGAGTGATCTGGAAAAGGCGAAACAGTGGATTGAGGGTCTGGAGAGGATCTTTAAATTGTTAAAAGTATAACGATGCTGAGAAGTCGACATTGGTAGAGTACGAACCGGAGGGAAACGCCAATCATTGGTGGCGAGCATCGAGGGACGTGCTGTTCCTAGCCAATGCAATGGCGGTCTAGGCAACTTTTGCTAGGGCATTTCTTGGAAAGTAGATTTCTAACTGTGCAAAAACAAGAAGATGTCAAATTTATGCAGTTAAGTGAGAATAATCTAACTGTAGATAAATACGAAGGAAAGTTTTCAAAACTTTCCAAGTATGCTCCTACACCAATTAGTGCCTCTTCATATAAGGGACTACAATGAGTCGTATGAGAGAGCCTGACTAGTGGAAGAGGAGCTAACTCGAGAGAAAATGGAGGTAGGACGTCAAGTAAGGCCAGGTCATCAAGGTGGACAAGGGAATTTCTATTGTGACAAAAGGAATTCAATATGGAAAATCGTCCCACAACTCCAACAAGAGGCGAAACCCTAGAAATTCTAGAGGAACGGGAAATAATTGAGTAATGGAACGAGGATAGTACTCGAGTAGTTTATGTCATAAGTGTGGTAAACCACATGGTAGTAGACCATGTTTGGAATCAGTGAAATGTTTTGGGTGTGGTTAACAAGGTTATGTAGTCAGGTACTGCCCACAGGAAAAGAAGCAAGCTCATGAAATGATGCAGTGGATGGGCGGACTGTCATAGCTAGGCATTTTGCCAAGACCATTGGCTCAAGGGAAAGTGTATGCAGTCACACAAGAAGAAGCTAAGGCTTCTGAGACTGTCATTACAAGTATGCTCTCCCTTTGTGGCCAAAAGGCTTTGCTTTGTTTGATACGGGTAGTACTCATTTATTTGTATCGGGTAGATTTGTGCGGTTAAGTAAAATAGAACCCGAACCCCTAGAAATACCCCCTTAATGCATCTACGTCCTTAAAGGATGTGGTTGTGTCTACTTGGGATGTAAAGATTGTTAGATTATCATAGGAGGACAAACACAGCTAATAAACTTGGTAGTTTTAGCCATGTATGACTTCGATAACATTATAGGGATGGATGGATGTCGTATATTGCGAGCCAATGTAGATTATTATGGGCAGAAAATCTAGTTCAGTCCTTTAGATCAACCTAGTTTTGAATTCATTGGAAGTAGGACAAATCTATCTGTAGTATTCATTTCGACAAGTAGAAGCATAAAAACTCCTTGATGATGGATGTTAAGGAATCTTAGCAAAGTGGTAAATGATTAGTCTAGAAAGGACATAAAATTTGAAGAGATCTCCATAGGTCAAGAATCCTCTGATGCATTTCCTGAGAATGACCATGATTATCGCATGATTACCACAAAAGAGAGAAATTGAGTTTGAGATTGAATTGGCTTTGAGTATCGAACCTATATCAAAAGCTTCTTATAGGATGGCTTTAATAGAGTTAAGGGAGTTAAAAGTACAACTACAGGAGTTGTTGGATAAGGGATTCATTAGGCTAAATGCGTCACCATGGAGTGTGCCGGTGCTATTTGTGGGAAAAAAAGATAGAACACTACGCCTTTACATCAATTATAGATAGTTAAATCAAGTGACCATCAAGAATAGATACCTATTACCTAGAATAGATGCTCTATTCGACCAACTACGAGTAACGTCGTATTTTCTAAGATCGACCTAAGGTCAAGGTACCATAAGTGAAAAATGAAGAAAGAAGATATCTCTAAGATGGCCTTCACGACTCAATATGGTCACTATGAGTTCTTAGTAATGTCATTTGGTTTGACCAATGCACCCGCAACATTTATGGTCACGACTCAAATTATTTTTGGAGTAGTTTGTGATAGTCTTCATCGATAATATCCTTGTATACTCCAAAGGACCAGAGGAGCACGAGCAACATGTTGACACATAATTTTTAGCTACACATTAATAAAGGTGAAACAAATCGAAATTAGGGTTTCCGATTGTGACAGGGCTCGTTTTTCGAAAACAAAAGTGTCAATTTTCGTTTCTTATCTTTTTAGAATGTCATTTTTAGATAATTTCCTAATTGTTTCCAATAAAAACTGGAAAAGTCAAATTGTTGACTTTTGGATTTACTGTTGATCAAAAAGTTGATCAAAAGTCAAACTCTAGGGTCAAAAATTGACCTTTCGCACAAAAGATTTGCTTTAGTCTCAATTTGACTTTCACATAATTTTTGATCAAAAATTGACCTTTCGCTCAAAAGATTTGCTTTAGTCTCAATTTGACTTTCACATAATTTTTTTTTTTTTTTCAAAAATTGATGAAGAACTTTATTTTTCGAATTTTTTTGTTTTAAGTTCAAAATCGACAAAAATAAAATTACTTTCATTCTTTTCATAATAAGGCTTAGTTCCTTTTACGAAATTTGGTCTAGAGGTAATTGCTCATTCACTTGTTCAACCAATTTTGAGATCAGGCATTTCGGGCATAAATTGCTGTTTTTACCTTTGATTAAGGGTTCAAATCAATTCTTTATGATTTGTATATTGACACTTCCTTTCAACTCCTTTGCTTAGTGACATTCCAAATCCGAGTTCAATTTTGAGAGATTCACTTGGGTAGATTCTAATTTTGTCGATTTGGCTTGATTTGGCTTTTTCAAAGATTAGAGAAACCAATTAATGTGTTTCAATTGATGTAATTCAACTTGACCCATTCTAGACTAAGTGTAATTGAAGTAATTGAGTTTAAGTTTGGTCAATTGAAGTTTAATTGAATTGGATTTAGCTTGTGGCCTCGCTTTAATAGGAATTCAATGAATTCGAACATTTTGTGCACAATTAGTTGACTTGAGATTGTCCAATTGCATCCCATTTTGGTCTGATTCACATAGAAATATTTGTTTTCGTCCAAATTGGGCTAAACCAGAAAAATCAAAACAAAATTCAGATAAGAGTTCAATCCGATCAACTCGATGTTAATTAGCATTAATCGGATTTGACCGATGTTGACCGGTGAATTTTTCTGGCCATCTTTTGGCTGGAAACCTCCCTCAGCTAGCCTACCTCAGGGCCATTGCACCTATCCCCTTAATTTTCAAATTTACAATTTTGCCCTGATTTACTAAAATTACAAAAATGCCCCCTCAATTAAGCTTTAATCATGCAATTAATCGTAGCCGTTCATCCTTGATCCATCGTGACCATTCAATTTAAACATGTGACGGATTCGGGTGTCATCTTAGGATTGTTGGAGTTTTAAGAGGAAGATGGCATCCTAGCCCTTGGATCGATCCAAAGGGCTAGGATGGCCTCTCTCAAGCAATTATGTTTTTAATACATAATTCAAAGTCATTCAAAGTTAATGGTGGAATTTATCTATAAATCTTTTAAAAATTTCTCAATAGGAAAGTCATTAAGTACTCCAACTTCCAGACAAGCTTCTCATGGTATCAATTGTTATGGACAAGCTTTCCTAAAGTTCTCCGGAGAAGCTCCGATTCGTCTTCGATGGAAAGAAATCATACAACTCCCTATTCAATTTGATTAAAAAAATACTCACAAAAATGTACGAGGAATTCAATGATTTCATGCTTTTTGTGCAGCTTCCTCCGGTTATTATATTACCTTTTTTTTTTTTTAACTCTTCTCATTATAAGTCTAGTCATGAATGTATGTGGTCGAAATTAGATCTAACTCCCACGTATAAATGAAATTATTATATGGTTGGATTTTGTTCCATATATGAAAAGAACGTGAGCATACTCTGTGTACCCCATCATTTTGTCTTTTTGCCATATTTGGAGGGCAATCAATTTTGGGCTTATCGTAGGAGCCAATAATTGCCCTACGATAATTATTTTCGAAAATAATCCGCCAATGATAGGAATTACAGTAACAATTATGAACATGTTCGTTTGTGCTTCTCCGACCACTAGAATAGCCATATTAAGTCCATGGCACAGTAATTTAGCAAGAAATCGGTGTGAAATTTATCGATGGATCAGCTATACAGGAAGTAGCTTGCTGATCCCATATATAGCTCAACAAAATTGTACAAATAATAATTGCTTTAAAAGACATTAGTTACTGACACTCATCCTAGAGATTTCGGATATACGGATATATAAAAGGAAAAGAATCCGAAGGATATCGACTTCCTTTTGTAATTATTCAAATAAAAAAATATAATAACCTTTTCTTTCTTTTTTTTCTATACGATGCCTGTGTCTTTAACGACTTCTATTTTAAAAGAAAGAAATGCACAAGAGAACACAATAAATAAATAAATAAATAACATGTTCACCCATCATATCATAAGCTTTTTTTTATACGAGGATCGTGTCATTGATATAATTATTCTTCACTTGTGCCGTGAAAATGCTTTATGTACAATTCATGATGATAATTCTTTTCTGAAATTTACAATGCCAATAATGCAATAAAACCATCTCAACATACTGCGAGGCACACCTAACATAATGCACATTTGGTATGTAATTTGGTTCCCTGATTGGTGAGAGTGCTCACACGAAATTAGCCTCGTATTACTGAGCTAAGAACGTCACAAATGGAAATAGAATAGATGGCAAGGCAATAAATTCTTAATCCCTGGCCATTAGTAATTTAAGAGTCCCAAAGGTCAGATTTTTAACCTTTCTTTCACAACCATTTTCCTCATCCAAGAGAAATACGATCGTCCCAATTTCTCCGACGAGGAACAAAGGTGCTGCTGGTGACAACTCAGGTCAATTTCTGACCAAGGTAGATATTCGCTTTATGGACTGTATCACTTTTATCGGAATTTTTTTTATAACTTCCTTTGAAAACGTGTGAAATAGTTGAAGTGTGGCTGAAATGTACAAGATAGATCCTGTGAAGGATTCGAAATTTGTCACGATCATCTTGAGCTTGGTCTTTATATGTCACTAAGATATGTCTCTCTCTGTAGATCACTCATTGTTTTTTCATTTGATTGGAGGTTTTAACCTATGTCCATGGGTGCACGGTTTTTTGTGTAGTCTAACTGTTGTCCTTTTCATGGAATAAATTACTGAGTTCCGTTTGAAGTTCCATAATGGACAATAAAATTTTGATCTTTTGGTGGTTGGCACAGTGTTCTTCGAGTTCGAGGTGATAAAACGGTGACATCACTTTTGCACACAAGTCTTCGGGGTAAGAAATATGTCAGTGGTCTTTCAACTCCCACTAAAGCTTTTGTCTTCCAAATTTACTGTTGAATTCTGTTAGCTTGCTTCTATGAATTTTTCGTGCTAATAGTTTTCCTTGTGGATCAAGTTTCATGCTTTTTATCTAGGTTTTTCGCTTTCCACTCAACTATTTTATTTTGGCTATGTTTACTCAATCAGGAGTTTGATGTAGTGGCTTAACGATATTTAGTTAGTCCAATTATGTGATATACATTTGCTGAAATGGAATATTTTAGTTGTTCTGTGACACTTAAGCACACCATGACGTTGTCATGTAGCGTGACACAGGCGCATGGTCTCTAGCATCTATCGGTAGATTGTAATTAATGACCTCGATTTATCGGGCATGTACCAGAAGTTCAACTTGGTGGGATGATCTCATTGCCTGACTAGACGGGTGGAAAGTGATAATTTGAACTAAGTCAAATGTGAAAAGATCATCCATGCTCCCGGACAATCACTTTCCCATACTTTAGGATGGGAAGAAATGCCCACAACTTTTTCCATCTCAAAACTAAATCTTAGATTCCTCTTTAAGGCCTGTGAGAGTTTCTTCAATTTCTTTATCTACATTTATATGTCCAGGAATATAAGATCATGGCTTGAGCACATTAATAACAAGTACATGCTGATCTTTCTTAGGCTTATTTCGTATCTTAAAGTACAAAAAATGCCAATTTCTACCTGTCTCTGATAGTTCACAATCTAGCTGACTTGAACAAACCCTATATGGAAGCGCGATGATGAGAGCCAAGCTTGCTAGAAACCTAGCTTTTGAAAACTTCTCTTTCCATTCCTATCACAATGAGAATTGGTTGCATTGTCCAATCGGATATTTTGTCAAGATTCAAATTTGTTATACTACGTCTCTCTAAATTCATTTCGAAATTGATGGTTGCGGAGCATGTAACCCATAAATATCTCCTTGAAATTGCGCTTATGTCTTATTTTAGTGTTGATTCTTATGTGTTTTGTTGGATTTCTCTTATGCTATTCTTTAAGGTAAGTCATGCGGAACTAGTGACAGGTATGCATCTAATATTGCATTTAAGTAATTACATTTAGGTACTTGTGTTTTTTGTCTTGAATATTAGCTAGGTAAGATATTTAAAGAGGATTTGATTAGTGGTTTCATCAGGATGCTTATTGTGTTTTGGAGAGGTAAGAAGGTTTCTGCATCTTTTTATGTCAAATTTTGTTGTGCTAGCAAATAAGCTAGATAAGATACTTAATGAGGGCTTTATTAACGGTTTCATTAGGATGATTAACGTATTTTGGAGAGGTAAGAAGGTTTCTCCCCTTTTTCACGTCAATTTTTGCCATGATCTGCAGATTTGTTGCACTTTGCCAATTTTAAGTTTCTTGAAAGTGTACTCACTTACATTGTTGGCTTCATTGACGACCTAGAACCTTTGTTAACAAGACAACCTTGACAGTTCAACTGAATTGTGCATCGTGTTCTAGAGAGCTTTAAGAATGAGAAGTTCTTTTGATATCTAACAAAGAATAGCCATATCCATACTCACATGGCAGCTCGTTGATGTTGAGTTAACTAAAAAAGAGTTAACTAAAAAACTGGCAAGTGTTCTTAATTTCACATTTTCTCCTGAATTGTCCTGGCAACTATTTAAAAAGAAAACGAGGGTTTTTCAAGAAACTTTTCATTACGGATTTCTTGAAGAGAAAATGATCTTTCTGTTTTGGAATAGAGTTCTCAAAAGAAAAAAGAAAAAAAAAACTATCTTAGAGAAAGCAAAGATCTCATTTAAACAATATCTTTTAGTTATGTCCTTGATCACCACAATGCATGTGTGTGTAAAGCTTGTAAATTGGCATGTCATTAGGTTGTAGCTAGTGGATTTTGTGCTGTCGTGGTCTACATGAATATTAATCATCATGAACTGTACAAATCTTAGTTTACGAAGGCAGTCTACTTTGATTATACAACCATAAACATTATTTTGTTCCATCATAATGCTATAGTTGCCCTTACCCTATCAAGACGGCTTTATATTAGTGTGACAATTTACATTGTATGCATGACCTAGTGTTTTTCATTCTGGTGAAAATGCATACATTTGTGCCTTGCACTATCCACTTCTTTTACTTTTAAGATACATCAATTCCAAATGTGTGACTTAGTCTTCCATCACCACTAAATAAATTATTCATTTATTTTCTAGACCTTCAAGCGTGCACGCTTTCCAATGGCAAAGGACAACGGATGCTCCAAATATTTTGGACAGAGCTATTATACTACCAGAAAATATGATCCGAAGCATGCCTATCCCTGGTTAACGAATGTAACTCGTCTAGGAATATCAAGCAACAAGAAACAAGCAATTGAAGCAGCTATCAACAGGCCGGATGCTTTGCTGAGGAGTGTTTCTCCATTGGGCGAAGCCTCCAATTATCCATCAATTCTAGGGGAAGTTCAAGGCAGACAGGTATCGGGGCCCTTGCCATACAAGGCTAATGTGTCATTTGATACCAATGCTATTCAAGTGGGCACAGTTGAGCCAAATGTTCATCCTACTCTAGAGAGTGGTTCAAATCTCGGAGGTAATGCCAAAAAACAAAAATCTTGCAGACCAAGGGAGTTGGCCATGACTAGTGAGCCCGGCCCTAACAAATCTCCCTTGTCCAACAAAAGTCTATTATTGTGCAGGAGTAATTGATGGGGCTCCGGTGATGTACGTTTTGAAGAGACATAAGGTAAGTTCTTTCTCGTATCGTCACTTGCCAGCTTCACTCTTAATTTTTCTATTTCTTTGTTCTACATTTGACACATAGTTCCACAGATATTTCTTCGCGGCGTTATAAAAGGGTCGAAGATTCTGTGTATCTGCAATGAATGCAACAACATAAAAGTACGCAACTAATTGTACTTTGATTTATTTCTCTAATTTTCTAGTCTTGGGTTGAAGGGGATAGTAAGAGTTGGGAAATTGTACAGTAACTTGTCTTCCTATGTTGAACCTTGCAGTACATTGGTCCTTCCAAGTTTGAGCAACATGCTGGAGGGAAGACCAAGAAACCGCATGCTTTCATGTATCTTGAGAATGGCAAGACCATCAGCCAAGTTTGTCAGGAATTAAGGGACACTCCCGATGATATGCTTTTTCGTCGACTTCCAGAAATTGCAGGTTCCGCTTTTAGATGGCTAAGCTTCAACAATAGTAAAAGGTCATTCTAATCATGACTCCTCTCCAGCGGCACCACATCCGGTTAAGGTGTCGCACTTTAAATCTTTGCAGTAAGTTGCATATCATTGCAAAATAGACTGGTTCGGATGCTTTTTAGCAAGTCATTTCATTCTACACCTGTCCGCGATATTGGCCAACTTTGCTTCCTTTTGTTGAAATAAAAAACTGCTGGTACAAACTCCGTTCTCCTCCCCCAATTCTATTTGCATGTCAATCATTAGTGGGAAAAAGCAAAAGCAATTTTATTCTGACAAAAGTACCACTTCAATGTGAAGCTTTGTTTCCTGACAGTGTTATATTATTATGTGTGGTTGTTTGTATTGGATGTGTTAGATTCAATTCGATGCCCAAAATAAAATAGGGTATTGCTTGATGATGGATTTAATTGGTGATGGGCTTAAGGCCCGTCCGCCCATGTTGGGCCCAAAAAGCCCGGCCCACGGGAATAGGGCCCATGGATGGGGGAAGGTATAAAAGGGAGGAGAGAGAGAGATGGCACCTCTTGGAATAATCAACGTACGTTCCTCTCCCTCTCTCCTCCAAGAAAAGACAAAAACGCTTAAGGCGACCCGTCTTCCCTTCAAGGCTAATCGACGTCATTGGATCGAACGGGATCAGAATTTCTTCCTCTTCTTCAGCGTTGGTGTCTAATCTGTGGCTAACAAGGTACGCTCGAATCCGTTGTGTGCTTTAGGATCGGTGATACGTGTCTTCCCGGGCTTCGTCTTCCGCATTGATTTAGGGGTTCGATTTAGTGTCGAATCCGGTTTTCGGGGATCCGTTATTCCCAACATTGGTATCAGAGCCCTAGTTCACGATTTTGCAAAAACACTTCGGCCGTACGGATCGAGGCAAAAATCCCGACACCCAAGCGCTGTTCGGCGATTTTTCCGAATTTTCGTAATTCGAAAACGAATTCTGAAGGCACTGGGTGAAAGGCGACGTCGAGACGAGTCCGGTGACATGTCGCGCGCCGCCAGGAGACGTCGAACGCGCCCGAAGCGCTGGCATCGGCCAGCGCGTGGACCACACGCGCCGGTGACGAACCAGCACGTGCGCGCCGACGGCCGGCGAACCGGCGCGTGCTAACGTCACCGTGACGTCACGGTAACCGCCGGGATGACGTCATCGGTGACATCATCGCCGGCGACCGTTGGCTGGCCGGTGACCGGCTGGCGACCCAACCCGAACGAGGACCTGACCCGACCCAATCGGACGCCTGGCATGTGCGCGGCACGTGCCGGCTGATGTCTGCGTGACGTATGCCAAGAAGAAAAGGTATGTCGACTTTGAGGGTCGATATATGGCCTTAAGCAGTCGTCAAGAAAATGGTATATACGTTTTCATAATGCCATAATGGCATATGACTTTACAATGATAGACAAAGGATCATTGTGTATATATCAAAAGATCCAATGATCAATTTGTGATCATATCATTATATGTTGATGATATACTAATTGCCAGAAGCAATATGGAGTTGTGTTAATGCTGTGAAGAATTTGTTATCTTCCAACTTTAATATGAAAGACATGGGTGATGTTATATACATTCTTGGAGTTAAGATTTCAAGATTGTAAACCCATAGACACTCCTATTACAAAAGGTGAAATATTGAGCCATAGACTGTGTCCAAGGACTCTATAAGAGAAGGAACAAAAGAAACATGTTCCTTATGCTAGTGCTGTTGGAAGCTTGTTGTACGCTATGATGTGTACAAGACCTGACATATGTTTTGCAGTTGGAATTGTGAGTAAATACTAATCCAATCCAGGTCAAGCACATTGGAAAGCCGTTAAGAGAATACTGTGGTATCTAAAGGGGACTGCTGATAATACGCTGAGTTATTAAGGAAAGGATCTGCAACTCAAAAGCTATTTTGATACTGATTGGGAATGAGATTTAGATGAAAGGAAATCTACCTCTGGGTTTGTTTTCTTACCGAATAATGGCACCATATGTTGGAGCAGTAAGAAACAAACATGTATAGCCTTGTCCACGATGGAAGTTGAGTTCGTGGCATTATCAGCAGCAGTATAAGAAGGTGTTTGGCTTAAGAGATTTTTTTGGATCATTTAGGTGTTATTGGATGTGCTGCATATTCATTGTTGGTTAACTATGATAGCCAAGCAGCAAAAGTGTACACCAAAGATCCAAAATATCATGGCAAGACCAAACCTATAGATACCAAGTATAACCTTGTCAAGGATATGATTGCACGAAAAGATGTGAACTTAGAGTACATACTACGCATATAATGGTAGCAGATCCTATGACATAGCCAATACCTAGAGATGTGTTATGTGGCCATATGAAATCTCTAGAAGTGCGTAGAGACTAATGTACTGAATATTGTAATTTCCCTAAGTGTTCACATTTGATGAATTTGTGTTTTCATCATTAATGCCTATGAATCTTTGTATGATCTTTATGCATTTTAATGCTCAGTGCATTATTTTAAGTTAAAAGAAGTATGTCGGACAGATATAAGATTAGCCCACTCACACGGGTAATCACCTCTATTTACTGTGTGATAAATAGAGATGAGACTGTTTTTAAGCTTATTATCTAGGTGATAATCGAGAGCTCAAGCTTAAAACACGTATGTCGCCTTAACTAAGTGTTAAGATGAGGACACAATTCTTACAATGTCCGAAAGTAAAATACCCCACATATTTTACTTTATCTGTCTAAGATGCCAGATGTAAGTTCTTATGAATTTTGTGAATGAGTAGATAGGTGAACTCAAGTTAGACATTGGGTATGTCTGAACTATCATCTGTACGGTATTGAAAGGTGTAGACATACGCTCCATGGGAAAGGAGTTAATACCGTAATACGTATTTCATACTACGTATGCATGAAACGACCAATAAGAGTGGCAAAAAGTTAGATCTCAACTTTTATGACGTGTGAGACTCTTGAGGAAAAGAGTTCCTCAATTTTTTAGTCCCCTCATGACTCTTACTTATTCTCAAGATTTCTATTTAGTGTTTACTATCTTAGGATGTTGCCAATGGTCATGAGTTTGATTCGATCTAATGGGACATTTCTAGAAAAGCAAGCTGAACTGAAATTGAGAGTTTGAAGGAAAGAGGAAGATCGATTTTGGAGAATCACATTATAGTTTTGTATTCACCGGTTAACCAATTATGACTATCTTTGGGATAATCATAGTTGTGAATACAATATATATATATCATTGTTTGAAAGAGATCAAGGGAGATATAAATGTGATCGATCGATCTAGGGTAATGCATACTAAAACTACTCAGGATGTGATGCCCATTATGAGCTGCTATAAATTCCTAACAGATGTATGGCAACGAGCTCTCAAAGTATGCTGGTCGCATGGATTATTCACCGGTATGAATGTTGAAGAGAGGTAAAGAGAATTCTGTTCGGCCCACCATGTGCGAGTGGGAGATGATGGATTTAATTGGTGATGGGCTTAAGGCCCGTCCGCCCATGCTGGGCCCAAAAAGCCCGGCCCACGGGAATAGGGCCCGTGGATGGGGGAAGGTATAAAAGGGAGAAGAGAGAGAGAGATGGCACCTCTTGGAATAATCAACGTACGTTCCTCTCCCTCTCTCCCTCCAAGAAAAAGACAAAAACGCTTAAGGCGACCCGTCTTCCCTTCAAGGCTAATCGACGTCATCGGATCGAACAAGATCAGAATTTCTTCCTCTTCTTCAGCGTTGGTGTCTAATCTGTGGCTAACAAGATACGCTCGAATCCGTGGTGTGCTTTAGGATCGGTGATACGTGTTTTCCCGGGCTTCGTCTTCAGCATTGATTTAGGGGTTCGATTTAGTGTCGAATCCGGTTTTCAGGAATCCGTTATTCCCAACACTTGACTAATCCCGCCTACTTCAAAAAGGACGAAGGTGTTCGTCTATAGAAGCTTATCGTAAATAATTTGTTTTGGACATAGTTTCCTAAAGTTCTCTAGAGAAGCTCTATCTCATCTTCTAGGGAAAGAAATCATAGCACTCCAAAATCAATCAAACCCAAAAACTACTAACATAAATGCACAAGAATTGAATGATTCATGCTTTTAGTGCAACTTCCTCCGGTCATTGTTATCATTTTTACCACTTCTCACAATAAACACTAATTATGAATGTATCTCGATACAAATTAAATATAATTCACACAAACATACGACATTAATTATAGGGTAAGATTCTGTTCTATATTGGCGAGTAAGCATACTATGTATGTGACGTCTCAGTCTGCCACCCTTCTAATGTGAGATATTAATCATTCACTTTTTAGCACATGCAGAAGACAAATTCAAGTATCAAGAAAATGTCAATAATAAAGGACGAACACTAGAGGGAAACAAGCAACAGCTTTCATTTCTTGTATTATGTATAAATAGGGTTGATAACAAGGCTACATTGAGGGGGGGGTTAAAAGGGTTATACTACTCCTATAGCTAACCACTCAACCTTCATGCACGTGTCACGGGCCGAGAGTTTCCTTGGCCTCGGAAACGACCCACGGGCGCCTACCGAGCGGAATTCGCCAGGCCAGCCCTTTCTTTAGCTATTCCACGAACGATACGGTGAATGATTCTTCGTACGAGATCCTACCACGCCCAGCTTCGCTCGGGCGTCTAGTCCATTGAGTAAGGCAGCAGTTCTCTTTAGGCACAACAACTGGTTTCGGCCTGCCATGGCCTCGTCAGGAGAGCGGCATCAGCTCCCGACCAGTTTGTGCACGGGAGGCCTACCCCGTCTTCAAAGCTCCTAAGTGATATAATCCTTCTATCCTAGAACTCCTAGCACCAACCGTCCTGACGCCACTCCCACGGACCAGTTGTGTTCTACCCTTCTGCCTCACACTCTTCACCAGATAACCCCAAGTGCCACTCACAAGTGTCACGAGTACGGGAGGATTCACGGACCGTGACATTCTCCCCCACTCATTTCGCAACGCCCTCGTTGCGATCTCTGCTCTGTCACTTCCTTGCGTAAATTAACCATTGATGTGCCACTTTTGGGAATTCACATCGAACGGTCACGCTCGCCCGACAAAATAGGTCTTGCTCCATTGATGGCTTCTTTTGATCTCAGCCGCTCGGCCATTCGGTCACCTGCGCTTTTCGGCAAGTGTGGCATCTTTCGCCAACCGCATCTTTGGCAGCACCATTTCAGCCTAATCAGCATCTTGACCCCAGCAGACCAATAGAGGTTCTTTTCTTGTTGAAAATGCAGCAGTAGACCTCTTCTTCAAATTCACCGATCGATCCAGGAACGTTATCCCCATTCAGCAAGGGTTCGGTTCTTCTCGAACTCCTTATCGGCTCGGCGAGGAACCGACTCGTCCTAGTACTATTGCCATCCTAGGAGCAGAGAGTGCAGCTTCGTTCAAGCATCTTTTGCCCCGGCCATTCACTTTCCGCTGCGCTAGGACAGGACCAGGCACTCATCAATTCGACGCACTAGAGCGAGAAGCTCGATTCTCCGACTTGCTCACTCGCTTACTGGAGGGATTCCTGCTCTGATACCACTTGTCACGGGCCGAGAGTTTCCTTGGCCTCGGAAACGACCCGCGGGCGCCTAGCGAGCGGAATTCGCCAGGCCAACCCTTTCTTTAGCTGTTCCACGAACGATACGGTGAATGATTCTTCGTACGAGATCCTACCACGCCCAGCTTCGCTCGGGCGTCTAGTCCATTGAGTAAGGCAGCAGTTCTCTTTAGGCACAACAACTGGTTTCGGCCTACCATGGCCTCGTCAGGAGAGCGGCATCAGCTCCCGACCAGTTTGTGCACGGGAGGCCTACCCCATCTTCAGAGCTCCTAAGTGATATAATCCTTCTATCCTAGAACTCCTAGCACCAACTGTCCTGACGCCACTTCTACGGACCAGTTGTGTTCTACCCTTCTGCCTCACACTCTTCACCAGATAACCCCAAGCGCCACTCACAAGTGTCACGAGTACGGGAGGATTCACGGACCGTGACACACGCTTTCAAGTTAGCTCGGGCATCATAGCATGCAACAAGGGTGGCAAAAATCACGTCCATGACTAAATATCTGAAAAATGTAAACAATCACAAGAGTGAGCTAAAGCCTAGCAATGAATTATAAAAACACTATACCATACGATTCGCCCCTTTTACGTACGAAGAAAAACATCTAAGATATGCAACTCACTTTCCCTTGGACTCGGTCTATTCTCACTATTCTAAAGACCGATGAACTAGAACAACAAAACCCTAGTGTGATCTAGACCCTCAATATGATCTATCGATCTCAAAGAACATGCAACAATGCAAATGTGCACCTTTCACATGTTTTTTAGTTTTCACTTATTGTTTTCACTCCAAGACACATGGTCAGTGCGCTCGCCAAATCACGAAAGGAGGAATAATCTCATCTAGCAGAATTTTAGTGCGCACTCTAGTCCGCCATGGTGTATGCTAGTACACTCTTTGGCTCACACAAGCTTCATGGTCCACTGATCATGGCATCCTTACTTTTGGGCATCTAGGGTCCGTTGTCCCTAGGCATTTAGGGTTCACTGTCTCTAGGCATTCCGAACTTCTCTCTGACTCCACAGGGCATCATCAGTTCACTGTCCGATAGTATCCATTAAACAATATCTTAGGCATACAAATTCACGCTCAATTATCTTGGTTTAAGCATGTAATAACAACTAAATCACACTTTTGTAAGGATATATACCATCATGTGTCCAAGTACTCGTCCTCTGGTCGACGCCGATAGAACCAATTATGTAGTCAATATCCAAAATTGATTGTTTAGACTCAATTAAGGAAGGAGAGCCTAGTGTTCCTAGACCTAGCCGAGACAACCAACTTCACCGCAACTTGATTCATCCAAAATACGACACTTCCAAAATCAATCATAACTATAACCAGCAAGCAAGTCTGAGACCTCAATCATCACATGCCTCATCGGGACCCAAACTTCACTAACCCTATCAAATTCGATCCATACTTAACCTTAGCAAGTGCGAGCCTTACCGTGACTCCAATTAACCCCAAACTACATTATGTCCTCAATTAAATTCGAGTCACCCGAATGAACACTAAGTTGCCACCACCAATTGTCGACACAAAGGCGCATCCAAAACAGAGCATGCAGGAAATCCAGTTTCTGCTCATCATGATTTTAGCTTAATTTCCACAAGCATAAGATTAACACCAAATACACATAAATGGGTAGCCAAATAAATGTAGCTTCTATCATTAGTAGACTCAATTTAAGATTCCATCATTTTCCTATAGAATTTAACTAAATTCGTACCAAAGAATAGAACCAACCGGAATTGCACAGTTGTGGAATTCAAAGCCAAAACCATAGTAAATAAATATGAAAAATTCTAAAATTTTTGTATGTCATAGAAAAGACTTTAAAAAACATTTTTCATGAAGTGGGACTAAGTCTAAAACAGTTTGTATAAAGAGCAACAAATAGCACGGTGTCAGGCATAATTTAGTGTTCTGGAACAAAGCAACCACTCCACAAATTATACTCATATCACAGCCCTAAACATATCAAAACATCTCGAATTTTGGATATATTATAAATCAGAATATCCTCTATAACTTTTATAAAAGCAAGGCCAAAATCTAAAAGGTTATACAAATTTAAAAAGACAATGGGTTCACTGTTCCTATTACACTGGACAGATCAAGCACGATAAAAGAGTAGGCCCATCCATATCACTAAGAAAATTCCAAAATTAACCACTCGAAACTCCACAAAATTAACAAACCAGCAAACCAGCAACTCTAGTTTATGGAAATCTAAATTAAGGCCCTAAATGATTTGTAAATCCCAACCACACGAGTTGACAGACCAAGAATACTCCAAGATCAACCATTTTAGACCACATGCAACATATTTTCAACCATAGATCATAGAAAACTTCTGGAAGTCAAGTACAAGCACTAAAACTCACATGCAACGCCATCTGGGCCACGAAACAGCATGCATATTAGCCAAAATCCCGACCATTTCATTGCAACAATAATCTTCCAACTCATGGGACACGATTCCAATCATCAACAACACGAAACTAACATTTTAGAATTTATCGATCCACATGACGAACAAACCGATACAACATAGAGAGTTGGAATTTCACTTGTCTCGACAATGATGGACAGACACAATGCGGTTTGTAAAAGAGAGAAACAACCGTGACTTGGCCTTCCTCAAAGCTCGGTGTCACTCCTCGCGGCATGAACCCCCATAGAACAACAAAATAGAGCCACAGTGGAAGAGGTTGAGAGGCGAAGGAGCTTCGGGGTGGGAAAGAGAGAGGTCGAGTGTAAGGGAGGGAGGGAGAGAGAGAGAGAGAGAGAGAGAGAGAGAGAGAGAGAGAGAGAGAGAGAGAGAGGTCACTCCTCACGTTGTGAATCGCCATGAAACAACATAACAAAGCCGCGGCGAAAGAGGATGAGAGGTGAAGGAGCTTCGGGATGGGAAAGAGAGAGGTCGAGTATGAGGGAGGGGGTGAGTGGGATATAAAGAAGAAGAGGAAGAATAAGAATAGGAAGGGGGGGGGGGTCATGCGGAGAGGATGAGGGACAGAAGGCAGAGAAGAAGAGAGAGAAATGATGGCCAATGACGGCCTTGGGGCGAAGAGACAAGATGGTCTTTGGGGAATGAGGCATGCAAAAGCATGCACGGGAACAAATTTGGGCTATCATGGGGATAAGGAAGAGAGGTAAGAAGAAATGATGGCAGTCATTTGCCTTGGAATGGGAAGGCTATGATGGCCTCTTATGGAAGAGAAATGCATGCATGGGCATACATTGGTGAGGAAGAGAGGGGTTGCCACTTGGCGGCGATAAGCGGGGAGGAGAAGAGAGGAGAGATACAGAGATAGAGAAAGAACGAGAGGCGGTTGTGCCCTCGGAAATTCAGCACTGACCATGTCCACTAATCACATACCACAAACACATGCAATCGAGGATTGCGTCTATGACTCAAACAAACAAATTAAAATTTCTTAGCTAATATACAAGCCAAGTGCCGTTATTCCTAAAATTCCATAATTATCTAGAATCTAATAGGTGTCCATTGGTGCCACCTAAATATCTATACTTAAATTCACTACTATTTAGGTGGACGAAAACTGGGTCGTCACAATGCATGCCATCTCATTTGGTTTTTTTGCCACATTTGAAGGGCAATCAAGTTTGGGCACATAAAGAAATGTAATAATTGCCCATCAATTTTTATTTTTCAAAGTACCTGCCAATAATATGAATTGTAGAAACCATCATGAACATGTCTATTTGTACTTCTTCACCCACTACATGGCTATGACGGATCTATTATATAGAAAGTAGCTGATTGATCTCACATACTGCTTGAAAAAGTTCAATAAATGCTTTTTAAAATGAATTTATTGTCGTAACTTGTTTGAGAGATTTTGCATATTGTTGTGGAAAAATGCCAATCAAAGACGCACTAATTTAAGAACAAGTAGCAAAGGATGAAAGAAAAACAAAATCACACGAGACGTAAGATTTACGTGAAAAACCCAAAATAGGAAAAAACCATGGGAAGAGAGAGTTTTCATTATCTTTAACAAAAGCGCTAGAGTACAATTCAAAATGCTCTAAAACCACTTGATGAGCCACAAGATTTGAATATCCAACAAGAAAATAGGAAATAACAAAACATGAAATAATATAAATGGCTAAGGTTGGAGATGTGTTATTAAACACATTCCTTTTACAGTCTCCTTTCAACAGTTCTTAATTTAAAAATCAAAACTCAACAAATTTCCACCTTGATTTCAAATCTTCGAAAGAACATTATGCCAAACACCATAAGACCTCTCTCCCTTGCCACCAAAAGTAATCACACGAGGCCACCCTCAATACAGCAAAATCGATGATGCACATCCTTAAGCTTACGTGAGTGTACTCAGTGTAGGAAATAAGGGATGAAATGCCACCAACTCCACCTAAACAACTCAAATGGCGAAAATGCCAATCAAGTCCAAGCAATGCTTGAACTTGATCAAAGAATTTGGTTTGGTCAACATATCTACTAGATTATCTGTCATAAATACTTTTTTCATCATAACCATACTCTAATCAACCTCATCACATACAAAGTGATACCGTATGTCAATATATTTTGTCCTCTCATGATACATCGTGTTCTTGGTCAACTGGATCGCACTTTGGTTATCACAAAGATAACGGAAGCTCCCTCCTACTTCACATCAAGTTTTATAATCAAACATTTCAACCAAAGAGCTTCCTTTACTACTTCCACTGCTGCCATGTATTCTGTTTTGGTGGTAGAAAAAACAACTATGTCCTACAAAGTTGCTTTCAAACTAATTGTGGAACCACCAAGTGTAAAAACATAACTTGTCAAAGATCTCCTTTTGTTGTGATTACCTGCATAGTTAATCAACAAAGTCAACAGTCGAATGTCCTATCTCACAACCTTTATTAAAGACCAAACCCACATCTGAGGTACTCTGGATTTATTGAAGAATCCATTTCATGGCTTGCTAGTTAGCTTTACCAGGATGTGCCATGTACCTACTTACAACACTAATAGCTGTGAAATATCCGGGTGAGTGCAAACCATAGTATATATGAGACTACCTACAACACTAGAATATGAAACTTGAGACATCTCATCTTCCTCTTCTTTAGTTTTAGGTGACAAAGAAGCCAAAAGTCTAAAATGGGACACCAAAGGAGTACTTAAAGGTTTAGCATTCTTCATACCAAAGTGCTCAAGCATTTTCTCAATATACTTCTTCTGATACAGGTATAAGTTTCCAACCTGTTTATCTCTATGAATTTCCATATCTAAAATTTTCTTAGCAGCTCCAAGATCTTTCATCTCAAATTCTCTACTAAGTTGCCTCTTCAAATTTTGTATCTCTAATATGTTCTTCTCTATAATAAGCATGTCATCTACATATAATAATAAACAAATAAAAGAGCCATCATGCAATCTCCTATGGTACACAACTGTCATGCGCACTCCATGAGTAGTCATGACTCAATATAAAGCTATCAAACCTCTTGTATCATTGCAGCGAAGATTGCTTGAGACCATACTAAGATTGTTTCAACCTGCAAATGTGATCTTCTTTACCCTCAACAACAAATCTCTTGGGTTGAGACATATAGATTGTCTCCTCAAGCTCACCATGTAGAAAAGTGGTATTGACATCAAGTTGCTCAAGTTTCAAATCATAAAGGGCTACTAATGCGAGCAACATACAAACGAAACTATGTTTCACAACTGGAGAGAACACTTCATTGAAGTCAATCCCCTCCTTCTAACTAAAATCCTTTGCTACCAAACGTGCCTTAAATCTTTCATCTTTCATCTTCAACCTCTGGAATTCCCTCTTTTCTTTTGAAGACTCACTTGCACCCAACAACTCTTTTGCCTTTAGGTAATTTTACAAGATCTCAAGTTTGGTTCTTATGAAGAGATTTCATCTCTTCATTCCTCGCAACAAGCCGCTTCTTAAATTTAGAACAAATAATAGCTTCATGGAATTTAAAATGTTCTTCAATACCAAACTCTTCAGCAACTATAAGAGCATATGCTTTAAAATTAGTGAAACCATACCTTTGGGGAGGCTTAATTGTTCGTTTAGCCCTCTCTGCAGCCAAACTTTGAGATTGCTCAATTTCTTTTACTCTTTTTTGATAGATCTGAATCTTGTTGCTCATTGTCACTTTCTAGCTGAATATGAATATCTTCAACTATTTTCTGTAGATGCTCTACATGAAACTCCACCTCATTTCGAACATTCTTCTCATGAATACCTATAGACTCAGTAACAACATTTCTCTTTTCAAACATAGAATTTTTATCAAAACTAACATCTCTACTAATTATAGACTTTGATGACTAAGAGTAAGAATATGATAACCTATATTTTTTGACCCTGTCTGTATAACCAACAAAAATACACTTCTTGACCCTACGTTCAACTTTACCCTCTTTTACATGATAATAAGTAGGACATCCAAATATTTTTAAATTAGATTAATTAGAATTTTAATTGACCATATCTCATTAGGAATCTTACATTCAATTGCAATTGAAGGAGAACAATTCACTAAATAACATGATGTGTTTACAGCTTCAGCACAAAAATCTTTCCCAAGTCCAGCATTATAAAGCATACACATAGTTCTCTCCAAAGGTATCCGGTTCATGCACTCTACCATCCCATTCTGTTGAGATGTGTGCCTGACTATTCGATGTCAAACAATCCTGGAATCTTCACAGTACTTGTTGAAATCATCTTCGCAAAACTCAAGACCATTGTCCATTCTGAGATGCTTTATCTTCTTCCTAGTTTGATTTTCTATTAATATCTTCCACTTCTTGAACGTATAAAAAACGTCACTTCTACACTTTAAGAAATAAACCCAGACTTTCCTAGAAAAATCATCAATAAATGTTAGAAAATAAACTACACCACCTTTAGATGTTGCCTGTGCTAGTCCCCATAAGTCGGAGTGAATATAGTCAACCGTGCCCTTCGTCGAGTGCGCCCCAATACTGAAACTAATTCTGCGTTGCTTTCCGAAAACACGATATTTGCAAAAGTCAAGTGAGACCATGTGATCTCCTCAAAGTAAACCACGTTTACTCAAGATAGCCATTCCTCTTTCGCTCATGTGGCCCAAACACATATGCCGCAACATTTGTTTTTTTTAGAATCTAAAGACGATGATACATTTAAATAACCCACAACGGTACTTCCCTATAGAATGCAAAAAAATTTCTTTATGTTACCTTTCATCATAATCAATGAGCCTTTTGAAACTTTCAAAACTCCACCTCTATCTATGTACATACATCCAATGGAATCTAAAGTGTTCAATGGAATAAGGTTTTTCTTCAAATTTGGGATGTGTCTAACGTTTGTCAAAGTTCTTACTATATTGTGATGGCATTTAATTTGCACTGTACTAATACCTACAATCTTGTAAACTACATTGTTACCCATTAAAACTGAACCACCATGATTTTCTTATTTGCACGAAACCAATTTCTATGTAGACACATGTGGTATGAACATATTGAATCTAAAATCCATTCATCATCGACATGACAATCTGAAGACAAAAGAGTTAGAATATCGTTTGCATTAGCAGACTCGTTATTTTTCATCAAACTAGCCGAATTGAAATACTTCATCAACTTCTTTCCATTAGCTATGAGCACTGGACACTCACTTTTATAATGTCCAAAGTTGTGACAATAATAATACTCCACTTTACTTTTATCTCTGCATGATCTAGATTTCGAATGCCATTTACTATTATTGCGCCTATCACAATAATTTGACTTTCCCTTGACAACTAAGTCATTAGCTTTATCACCACTACTACTCGCATTCAATTTTGTACCCATCTCCGTGGAATTCAATGAGGCTTTCACATCCTCAAGAGTTATGGATTCCCTTTCATACAGCATAGAATTCACAAAATTCTCAGAGCTTGGTAGTGAATATAACACAATTAGGGTTTGATCTTCATCATTTAACTTCAAATATAGATTTTTAATATCCATAACAATTTTATTAAATTCATCTAGACGTTCTTGGATAAAAGTACCTTCTTTCATCTTTAGCGTATAAAGATGCTGCTTAAAAATAAACTTGTCGTAAGAGATTTCTTCATGTAGAGGCTCTCAAGCTTATTTCACAATCTCGAAGCTACTTCCAGCTGTGACTTCGCAAAGCAATTTATCATGTGACGATAATTGGATGGTGTTATGTGCCTTTTCTTCCATCTCATTGATCTCAGCAATAGTCATATCATCGGGATAATTTCCGTCCAAGGCTCCAATGAACCTTCCTGACGTAGCAACACCTTCATCTTGATCCTCTATAGCCCAAAATTGTTTTGGTCATTGAAGGGTGCCACTTTGAATTGGATAGTGCCATCTTGAATAAAAAGACCGAAATTCCTTCACTCTGATACGAATTTATTGCAGAAAAATGCCAATTTAAGATGTACCGATCTAAGAACAAGTAGCAAAGAATGAAAGAAAATTGAAATTACATGAGACACAAGATCTACTTAGAAAACCCAAAGTGGGAGAAACCATGGAGAGAGATAGAGAGAGAGAATTCACTATCTTCAACAAAAGCACTAGAGTACAATCCAAAACGCTCCAAAATGACTTGGTAAACCACAAGATCTAATTGTCCAACAAGAAGATAGGAAATAACAAAACAGGAAATAATATAGAGGTTAGGGTTCGAGATGTGCTATTAAACACATTCTTTTTACAGTCTCCTTTCAAAATTTTTAAAATAAAAAGTGCATGGTCTAAAATACCCTTATCTTTTAATTTGAAAGTGAAAACTTAATAGATATTTAAAAGAAGAGGAATCCGAAGGATATTAACCCCACCTATCAAGTAATTGAATCACGAGACAGGTTTATCAATAGAAATAATCTGTAAAGAGTTCTATTTAAAAACAATGATATGCACATGAAAAAAAAATAAAAAGAAACGTGTTGACCCATCATATTAGAGGCTCTGTCTTTTACGATGCTAAATGTCTTTGATAAAATTATTCTTCACATGTGTTATGAAGATGTTGTCAAATTATAACCGTGATGGTTACGAAACATATGCTACCAATAATCCAATAAAACCAGCCCAACATAGCGCAAGGCATAGCTCACATAGTGCATATTTGGTTTGCAATTTGGCTCCAAGAATGGGGAGGTTGGGCCCACATAATTAGTCGCCTATAACCAAGCTAGAATGGCAAGTGGAAATTGCGTAGATGGTAATGCAATAACTTTCCTTCACATACATTCTCCTCATCCAAGAGAAATAAAATCATCATAATCTCTTCGACAAGGAATAAATAATCTCGCCCACGACAACTATGGTCAATTTCTAACCGTGGTACTTATTCACTCTATTGACTATATCCCTTTTATTGCAATAGATTTTTATTTTTTTCCATATTCCTTTGAAAAATATGAATGAAGTAGGGCTTAAATGTGCATGACCAAACCTTTAAAAGCTTTGAAATTCATTATGATCTTCTTGACCTTGTTCGTTGTACGTCATCGCAACACGTCTCTCTGTACATATCACTCATTAAATGTTCACAATGAATAGAGTTTTAAATCTGTGTACATGGGCGCATAGCTTTTTGTGTGGTAGGCTAGCTGTTGTTCCTTTTCATGGGGCAAAAGAACCCATTAAGTGCCAAAACTTATTAAAGGGACATTTAAGTGCCACTTTTTATGAAAATGGGACACTTGAGTACCACATTTGGCAGACCTTGCCGGAAATCCTACGTGGCATTTTTTTATTAAATTTTTTGCTTACGTGGCTCGCTGGAAGGCTGACTCAACAAACTGCACACAAAAATGACGTTATTTTGGTATAATTCAAATTTTAATATAATAATTAATTAAATTAAAATTTTAAAAACAATTAATTCATTTAATTAATCAATTAATTAATTTAATAAAAAAAGGTGGGGGAGGAGGAGGAGGGAGGCAGCCGGCGGCTGAGGGCTTAGCCCTTGTTGCCACCGCCGCCTCCCTTCCATTGCTGGGAAGGTGGGGGAGTGTCGACTAGGGCTGCCGAGCCCTGACTGGCGGCGAGGGCCTGTGTGCCCTCACCCAGATCTAGGGCGAGGGTTGTGGCCCTCCCCTAGATCCGGTGAGGGTTGCTAGCCCTCGCTGGGCCAACCCAGGGGCTACAGTGAGCGGCAGCCCTTGTTGGGTCGTATTGTTAGCCCCTAACAATTTGGAAGGGGAGTTTCATTCTTGACATTGAATTTTACATTTGACTCAATGGGAATAGAAGCAATCTTGTTATCAATGAGCCTATTTCAAGAAATCAGATTAGTGGCATATTTTGCTTACGAGAGATAATAACCAAAAGCACCAAACACAACCTCCAAACCTAGAAAATAGCTCAGTTGCCCAAGATCTTTCATTTTGAACTATTTACTAAGATACTGGTAGAGTTTGGTAATACAAGTCTGATTATCGCTAGTAATAACCATATCATCTATATGTAAGAGCATCATAATGTATCATCAATGCGTGCACCGAACAAACAAAGTGTGGTCATAAGGATTGGATTTAAATCCAAGAGATTCCATGATTGAACTAAACTTGAAGTACCATGCACCAAGAGCTTGCTTCAATCCATACAATGACTGGTGTAATCGACGTACTTTATTAGATGAACAAGTGTAGCTAGGAGGAGATGTCATAAAAACTTCCTTTGTGAGATCCCATTAAAGGACACTTGGACTCCTGGAGTGCCAAAAGTTTGCACAAAGGAACACTTAAGTGCAAAAAGTTACAAAGGTAACACTTAAGTGCCAAAATCGGAGTAAAATGGATTACTTAAGTGCCACCGGCGAGAAAATCTAGCCAAAACATTGACGTGGCAATTTTCCGGTGAGCTGCATGCAAAATGACGTCATTTTGTATGCTGATGTGGTTAAACAAAGATGTCAAAACAACTTTGTTTTGGTATAATTTGAATTTTAATATAATAATTAATTATATTAAATTTTTAAAAATTAATTAGTTAATTTAAACATTAAAAAAAAAAAAAAAGGAGAGGGGAAGGAGGAGGAGGGAGGCAGCCGGGCCGAGGGCTGAGCCCTTGCCGCTACCACCGGGAGGTGGGGAGGGTCGAGCCCGCCGCCCCCTCCCCTCCCTCACCTTCCGGGAGGTGGCGGCGGTGAGGGCTTAGCCCTCGCCTCCGGCTGCCTTCCTCTTCCTCCTCCATTTAAAAAATAAATAATAAAAAATAAATTATTATTATTTTGTTTTAAATTAAATTAAATTAAATTAAATTAAATTAATATCATTTTAAAATTCAAATTATGCCAAAATGACGTCATTTTGGCCGATTTAAGGGCTCTATTTTGGCTAACTATAGAAACAACGTTGTTTTGGTGAATTAGAGCTGAGTTAGCTCTTCGGCGAGCCACGTAGACGAGCAATACTAATATTTAATTGTCACGTATGATTTCTGGCCGGCTTCGCCGGAGGTGACACTCAAGTGTCCCACTTTTCTACGAAAGTGGCACTTAAGTGGCACTTTCGTAACTTTTGGCACTTATGTGTCCTTTTGTGCCAACTTTTGGTACTTAAGTGTCCCTTTGTGCCAACTTTTGGTACTTGAAGCAATCTTTTGCCCACCATTAAGAAATGCTTTCTTAACATTCATTTGAAATAGAGGTTAATGCTTAATAGCAAGAAGAAGAAGAAGAACAAGAACAAGAACAAGAAGACTGCAAATAGAAGTAATAAGAGCAACAGGGGCAAAGGTCCCAGCATAATCAATGCCATACTCTTAAGTAAAGCCTATTACTACTAGCCAAGCTTTGTAGCAATCCACAGTACCATCTCCCTTGGTTTTAATCTTATATACCCATTTATTACTGGCAACAAACTTATTAGGAGGCAAATCAACCAAATCGCATGAGTGAGATTTTTCCAAGGCTTGCAACTCATCTGCCATTACTTGCTACCAAAGAGGATTAGTGCTAGCTTCTTTATAGGTGCAAGGTTCATGAAGAGAAGCAATGGTGAAGTAACAATGATAATTAGGAAGATGAGTTGGAGGTTTACTTACTTTGGTGGAATGATGGACATAATTATATGGAATGATTGAAGGTATAGGATCCTTAGTTAGGGCAAACATGTCAGAAGTTGCCAAAGTGGGATCGCTAGATGAAACTGCATGAAAATGAGAAGAAGACAGTTGTGGAGAGGAAGATTCACTAGTGAATGGTAGTACAGGATTTTCCGAGAAGAAGTCCATTGAAGGATTGATAAAGAAAAGGACATGAGTAGAAGATTCAAAGGAGTAAAGGGATCATAATTTCTTATGTTCTTGAAATGAAATATCACGAGACATATAAGGACAATTAGATCTATGTCCCTTATGTTCAATGTCATAACCAAGGAAGCAACAGAAACGAGCAGAGGGTTCTAACTTTGTGCATTCATGTGGAAGAAGGTGCATAAAACAAGCCCTACCAAAAATTCTAAGACGATTATAAAAGGGAACCTTGCCATATAAGCGCTCATAAGGAGAAATGTTGTCTATGACAAGGGACGTGATATAATTGATAGTATAAATAGTAGTAAGACAAACTTGCCCCAAAACTATTATGGACAAACGGTAGAGATTAAAAGAATTCATGCAACATCTAAGATATGCCTATGTATATGGTCCACATGACCATTTTGTTGGTAAGTGCCTGGATTTGAACACTGAATAATAATACCTTGTTGGGAGAGAAGTCTATGAAATTCTATGTCTTGGTATTCCGTGGCATTACCAATACAAAAAACCTTGATGTCTTTAGAAAATTGTGCTTTTTTTATCGTGGCTACGAAATCACGGTAAATATGAGTAAACTCAAATGGATTTTTCATAAGATAAAGCCATGTATAATTAAAATAAATGTTGTAGACCTACCCTTCAAGGGAGGAAAAGCCCTCTAATGAGTAGATATAGGGGTATTTGTTCGTAAAAAATATCAAACAAGAGTCCTAAAAAAATATGGCTTCAAAAGAAACGTCTAATCAGTGGGCCACACTTAATCCATTACTTACGAACACGATTCTTCCACCCATACCTCGCATGACAGGGGTTCCTGTTAAAGTTTTTAGGCAACCTAAAATTGTTATATAGGAGTTGTTACTAGCCTCTTTGTTGGCGGCTAGCTAGATGCCCAATCAAGGATCAAGAGCCCTTCCTTGATTTCCACCAATCCAGAGATTTGTGGATTCAGGGACTTGGGTGCCCTTTCGATTGTTGAGGAGCAATAGAGTTTAGAGGTGATGACAAGAGCGAATTGACAGTCCCAAATGGTTTGGGTTCTCCCAAATTCTTATTTCATGTGACATTATGATGTTTAATTTTGTTAGTACGATTCAACCTATGTGAAGGAGCAACCGCTAGTCTATTAAGGCCAGCTAAGAGCCAAGTGAGATACAGGAGAATATCTCACTTCATATATAACCAGAGATTCTAAAATAAGGGATTTGATTACTTAACTTGGTTGATTTGTTACGTATGAGATTCATGTGATCTTTTAACCATTTTGTTACCTTATGCCACTAAACAATGCCATGCATTAGTCCTGAGCAACCAAAGGTAAGTAAATAGTCACAATTGATATGATGAAAGTAAAGTATAAAGAAGTAAACCCAATGAACTATCAAGCAATGAATACATATGACCTTGTTATTAAGTCTCAGCACAACAACTCCCATGAGTAGAGTTCAAATTGAATTCAATTTTTCATCTAAAAGATTAATCTACAAAAACTTAACTAAATGAAACTAAGCTAAATCTACCGCAAAACCGAACAATCCAATTAGGGTCTTCGTTAGACCCCCCCCAAAAAAATAAAAATCAAGGTATTTGTTTCTAACTATTTTCCTTTTTTTTTTTCATTAATTTTTAAATTTTTTTATTATATTTTCTATTTTCATCATGCACCCGGTTTAAGTCATTTTTTACTGTTCATGGGTCTAGGCCTAGGACACAATTGGGCTTTTATCTCAAGCCCTTTCAAAACCAATGAAACTTAATTAAACCCATACCCATGTATGGCTAAATCAAGCCCTGACTTCTTAAAAAAACACCAACTCCCGACTCATTCTTGTATTTACTAAAGAACTTTGTTAGCATAATAATTTTTTAACTACTATGAGAATAATAGTTTGTTGTGGGTCATAAATTTATAAAAGAGTGAATCCCATAATAATTTAAACTTATTTTTGTTATTTTGATTTTTGAGGTGCCGAATTGACCGTTATTTTTACAGTAGATTAAAGATTGACATCTAATCATTTCTCTTTACAAAATCCAAACTCAAGCCCCCCTTCCCCTTTTTGTAATTCTATAATTTATTTTTTATTTTCTAACTCTTTAACTTGCATTGTCTTCATCCCACCGTCTTCATTGTTCTCTTTACAAAAACTTCAATGACACCTTAACATATTCCACGCCTCAGTCCACGGTAATCGCATTCGGCGATCGAAGACCACAAACCATTCAATGGATAACATGATGCACAGTGGAGAAATAGGCTTGAACGATTCCGAATGTCTACACATTCATCAACCACTTCCTCGGTTTTCTCACGATGTGAAACAAGGAGCACAGAAGAGAGAAAAACAGAGACTCAGCGATAATGGTGGACAACTACAGTTGTACTAGAAATAATGTCTAATATTTAACTAGACAATCATGTAAACTATGTGAAAAACATCTTCAGATTTGACCAATATCAAAAGCTTTTCACAACCCTATCCGAGACACATATCATCGAACATATTGCATGCATTTTTCGGGTAATGAATTGAGTCATCAAATGTGCTCGGCTTCTAGATTAGACTCATTTGAACATGTTGAGTAAAACCAATTCCGATTGTAACGGAGATGTGATCATATATTTCCTCCTCCGTCAAAATAGCGAATGATAGAGGCTACAGCGTTCCCAAGTCAATGATTAGAAACGGAGCCACAATCGGCGACTAGAGCGATGATGGGAGTTTGGCTTATCTCCAGTGATTGGGATCATGGGCTAACAAGAGAATCTTGAATGCGATTTCGCCACTTCGATACTCCTCCAAGACGAGGAGCAAGCCTCAAGGAGTTATGCTTAATAGGAGGGCTGAACCTAATTGGTCTTGGGTTGTGTGAGATGAGCCCCATGGGTTTGAGTTACATCCAAAGCCCATATATATTTTATTTTCTTTTGAAAAATATGTAGTCATTTCAAAATTCTAAAATAAATTCACATTAGAGACACGATGATATACCTCATGTAAGTGCAAACAATCTAAGGGGTTTCATGTTAATATCACTTTTGGTTGACAAGTCAAATTAGTGTCCTCAACTGTTCCGAGATACGATTGTTCCAATAAATTTATCGAATTGCTCTCGCTTAATAGTTAAGCAATTGCATATGAAAAACGATTTAAGACATGAAACACCATCCATAATCTCTTTTCTACGAAAGATACCAATCAACATCATAAATAAGCGCACATAAAAAAATATTAACATCATCTTTTTTTTTTTTTTTTTTTTTTTTTTTCTTGGGGGAGGGGGAGAAGTTGAAGCAGTGCTAAATGCAAATTTGTTGCCAAGGGATTATTTCCCCAACTCCTTCCCTTGAGAGGATCTGGATGCCTCTCCTTGAGTCTTTTGATTGATCGACCTCTTCAAGCTCCGCCGAAGCTCCTCCATTCGCCCCTTCATTTGGTAGAGTTCTTCCCGATTGAGCTCTTCGATGGGAGCTTCCCACCATGCCCCATCGCTTTTCCCTTTGGTCAGTCGCTTCAACGCTTTGCCTTGTGCCTTTTCAGCTTTGATTTGATTATAGAGCTCATCATGCTGTTGGTTGAGCTCCTTACATTTGGCCTGCCGATAGGACTCGACCAAAGCTTGAGAACTATTGTTGGGCGAAGGGTCTCGGTTGAGGAACCGATTGGCGACTGCATCAATGGATGGATGGGCAAAAGAAAAGGGATTTCCAGAAGGAGAGAATGCTACAAAACCCACCTCCGCCCCGCAAAGGGTCACAAGCTCGCTTGCCTTTTTGTTGATGCTGGATTTACGTTTTGAAAATGTAATGAGCCTGCTACTCTCATTTTCAATTTGTTTCATCCCAGGTCTTGGATTCTCTCCCGTTTGTCTTCCTGCCATAGTCAAAAAAATTAATCTAAGACAAGTAGCAAACGAGTAAGCTGTGATATTGGCTAACACAAAGAAAATAGAATAAAGCTGTGATTTTGGTTAGCGCAGAGATAACAAAGAGAAAATGCACGTATTTATACATGGATATGAATGTCAAATTAAGCATGAGCAGTTGAGAGACAACCTCTTTTGGGCTGTCACCTTCTATAAGATGGATTAAATAATAGTAAGGTTATTTATCGTTGTGGATAGGAATATCTTGATCATGATTTACATACTAACACTATTGCAACGTCTATGAAAGTCGAGATAAGTATGTTATCTACGCATTATGGTATGTCGCTGAAAGCAAGAAAGTAGATTTTTTTCTATTTTCGCCTACTTTCCAAAAAAAATTTCGAGCATTCAACGTCATCCATGATTTCATCCATCAATTTTAATGAAGTTTGAAAAAATGAGATTATGCAATCTATTTAGGTCCAATCTATAAGAAATTCCAAAATGAATATTTATGTAACTTCATATCCCGCTCAATGTCAAAGATAATTGGATCATCATAGGTTGGACATGTTTCAGTTACCAAATAAATTTATTTTCGTGAGGAAAATTGGTAGTTTATTTGATCTTTGCAGAATTACATACAAATGCTTACGGATCTCATTTTCCGAGATAGTTAATAGCCATGGTTGATAATGACTTGGCATCCATTCCTCATCGAAAAAGTTGCCCCTTCATATAATCGTACCAAGTGTCAATATTGGGCTCTCTTTTTCTTCTTTCATTCATTCTTTTTTGTTTTATCTTTTCATTTTACTTTCTAATAAAATTAGATTTTCTATGAAACCGCTGCTTAGATTGCATAGAAAATTATCATAAAGACATTACAATGAACATGATCGTGATTTTCATAAAATATGGGAAGAGTAGATTATGGAAGACTCTGAAAACATGCCCACACTCACATAAGTTAAACATAATCGTTCTACTCTTAATCAAGCAACTCTTATCAATGGTCACTTCATCCTTAAAATTATATGAGAAATAGTTCCAAATATACATGTATATATTAGAAAACACCATATGATCACACATAACTATGGATCAAAGAAATAAAATATAAATAATTAATAAATAATCTCCCTTTCAAGCTTAAATACAAAATAATCGTCAACTATCTCATAAATCTCTCATCTTGCATTTTAGAACATATCACATCCAAAAAATATGGGGAAAATATCACAAATGGTCCATATACTTTTACTTAATGTGCAATTTGGTCCCTGAACTTTCGATCGGCTCAATTTGGTCCATGAACTATTGATAAATGTCCGATCTAGTCCTTCTTACTATTTTTTTGTTTTTGTTTTTTTTGTTTTGCTTCTTCTCTCAAGAAGAAGAAATTGCACATTAAGTAAAAGTATAGGACCATTTGTGACATTTTCCCAAAAATATATTAAAATCTTTACAAATCATATTTATCTCTTTACAAATTTAATTATTTGTATTACTTATAAGTACATGCAAGTTGCATTGCATGTGCTATTATTTTTACTTATAATTGAGGAGAAGAGGGCTTACACTTATTGGGGTGCATAGCAGAAACCCAACATTTTCATCCAGAGAAATTGCTAATAGAAAGCCCAAATCTGACCTTATTAACATATTCAACTGAACTCGTCTTCACTCAAAAAGTTAAGTCAATAAGTTATAGGTAAATAATGATATATCAACTACTCCATACACACTCATTTTCTAGTGTGAGATTTTTCCTAACACAACTCATACCCGTCATATGTGAACTTAGCATTAGGTTTGCTCTCCCTTAATTCAAATATCATTCTATATCAAGATATCTCAACTTAAATATTTACTTTGTTACTTGTGAGGACCGCAAAAACAACAAAGCACACCTTCATGTTGACACCTGAAATGAAATTTTTGTTGACAAATCAATATTAACAAGAGCAAAAGAAAAAGTGAAGCCAACAGTGCAACGGATCAAGCCCAAGGGCCCATCCGAATCTTTTTGAATTTCTCCCATTGGTTTTGGTCATAGCCCATTTGATCTCCAATTAGTTCGTGGAACTTTTGACCCATAGAACTTAAAAGAGATGAAGAGCCACAAAAAAATGTATGGTTAAAAAAAACCCTAAAGATAGAGCTTAATTTTCTTTAGTTAGCATAACCTAGTTTAAGGATTTTAATGAGTACATTTAATATTCAATTTTAGTAAAATGGTCCTTTAGAAAGGAAATTGGACTTGATTTGATTATAGCTCATGGGGATCATGTCCTAGGGATTATAACTTGACTATGTATGATGATTATCAGGTTTTCTTTCTCATACTTTACTTTAAGCCTTTTTCAATACTTTGGTATTTAATTCTTGCAATTCCAATGTATTGTTTGTTCATTTCCTTTTCTAGAATGGTTAGGTCTAGTTTAGGATCATAATGAACCTTCAAGAAAATTTGCATGGACATTTAGCAACATTGAAGACCTTTTAGGATCATAATTGGTGAAAGTTGTGTGATCACTTAGATGAACAATCACTCTCAAGTTAGGTACCAAAAAGGCGTTAATAGAAATGTTAACGTAAATAAGTCCCGAACTTAGAAACGCCAATGGCATAGGAATCAAGACAACACCCTGCATCTTGATTGGTTTCTTGCTGACCTCAAACAGTTAATGGTGACTACTATAGTTCGTTAGGCTAAATCATAACTTCAAATGAAATCCAATACCATGCAAGATATGATACTAGGAGAGACTGTGCTTATAATTGATGGACTGATTTGGATCACCATTTGATGATGTGTTTGAGTCATCTTTTGGGACGCAAATAAAAATAGCTAGATTGTGAACTCGTTAAAATCGAAGCAGTAATATAATGCAAATTTTTTTTTTTTTTTTTTGGTCGAAAATATAATGCAAATTTGAACTTGTTATAATGAGCACATATAAAATAAATTAAAACTATCACTCAAAATAATCCTTCCTTATTTTCATATCACGGGATGAAAATTGGAGCAAAACTATAATGCAAATTTGTCGCCAAGGGATTATTTCTCCAACTTCTGTCCTTGAAAGCATGTGAATGCCTCTCCTTGCGTTTGTTGATTGATCGACCTATACAAGTTTTGTCGAAGGTCCTCCATTCGCACCTTCATTCGGTAGAGCTTTTCCCGGTTGAGCTCTTCAGTGGGAGCTTCCCACAGTGCCACATCGCCTTTTCCTTTGGTCAGTCGCTTCAACACTTTGCCTCGTGCCTTCTCAGCTTCGATTTGATTAATGAGCTCATCATGTTGTTGGTTGAGCTCATTACACCCAGCTTGACGATAGGGCTCAAAAAAATGATACCTATCATTAGGCTGAGGGTTTTGATAGAGGAATCGATTGGCCATTGTATCGATAGATGGATGAACATAAGAAAAGGGTTTTCCGCCATGAAAGAGTACTACAAATCCCACCTCCACTCCACAGCGGGTCACAAGCTTGCTTGCTTATTTGTAAACACTATGTTTACACTTTGAAAATGCTGTAAGTCTCCGGTTCTCATTCTCAATTTGTTTCATCTCAAATGGTTTCTTCTTTGTCTTCCCGCCATAATCAAAGAGAAAGTGCTCTGAGACAATAGCAAACAAGTAAAGCCGTGATATCGGTCAATGCAGAGATAATAAAGAGAAATGCACGTATTTATACTTGGATATAAATGTTAATTTTAGTATGAGCAGTTGTTGGATAATCTCTTCCAACTGCCACCTCCTGTAAGATGGATAAAACAAAAGTGGGTTATTTATGATTGTGGATATAAGTATCTGAATCATGATTTATATTGCAATGTCCACAAATCAAGACGACTATGTTATGTACCCATTAGGTGTGGCGTGGAAAACAAGAAAGTAATTTTTTTAAAAAATCTATTTCAGCATGCTTTTCATGCAATTTTCTGGAGCATTCAATGTCGTTCATTTTTCCGTCCAATAAATTTTTCATTAATTTTAAAACAAACGAAATTATGCATTTGATTTAAGTTCTTTCTACAACAGAATTCTTACTTAGTAATAGATTGCAAGTACAATTCAACTTACTCAACGAATCTCTGAAAATTAATATGTGTGTGACTTCATATTCCTCTCAAAGTCAAAGATAGTTGGGCCATCATAGGCCGGAGATGTTTTGCCAACGACCCACTAAGACTAACGTATCTACAAATACAAGCCCCAGTGGTTGTCAAACGGAGGCGTTTGGAGGCGTATATGATACCTGGGCTCCGAGAGGAGGAGATATCAGAAAATTACCAACTTGACCCTTAGCCCAAGTGTTATATTCAACGAAATGCTTCGAGGAGTTGAAAATAAGTGTAGATCCGGAGATTCCTGAATAGGTCAACCTTTCGAACTACTGTTGAATCCACCATTGAACCGGTTGTTGTTGCTTAGTTGGCTTCTAATGAATCACATAATGTTTCCAAATCGGCTGTGCTCCTTCCACATTTTTCTGATGACTCGTGTTTAGCAAATATTTGAATTTAAAGCTCTCAAGCCGCTTGTGTCCAATTTATAAATCTTTTGTTGGATATGTTCTATCCGCAATGGGTTCTAACCCCATGCATACGAGGAAGTACATGTAGAAAATATATGTTAACTAGTTATTTTCTTTGAATCACTAGGATTTGCCCCAGTAGCCATCTTTCTAACATGGAAGAAGGAAGTAGAGGGTTCGAATCCCCACCTTCTCAGAGGGTTGGAATGGGGATGATTTACTTTTAGTTTTAAGTGTGGGTTTCAACTCCCACGCCCTGCAACGAGATATGAAAAAAGACTGAAAGCGAGAGATCGAGAAGGAGTATAATAGGACCGACAAAAAAAAAACAAAATAGTTATTTTCCTTATGTAAATTCCACAAATTTTTACTTTACTTCATGCCTTTGAAATCGCTTTGCTGAGCTTATCTACTCATAATTGCTCGGTGGGTGCTTAAAATTCTGGTAAGTCCCGAACACCTCGCAATGGGGAGTTTAGTCCTAGCTTGTTGCTATCAATTTCAAAAAATGTTGAGATGGAGCTTCTTATGAAGCTTCATAAGCTCGAATGAATTCCGTGTATCAGTTTCACTTTAAAAAATATGTTCATCTAAACCGCAGATGTAAGAGTAATGTATCAGTATTAATTCCACATTCTAAAGTACAGACAAAATGATAACCAAAATAGCACGGAAAAATCTCTCAAGAAACAAGAAAGGTTCCTTCCGGCAACTCCTATGGTCTACTAGTGACGACCAAAGTAGATTAAATTTGCCCAAGTTGAATAGCAAAAGGCATTTCATTTACTAATGACGAATCATATACAAATCCAATCGTTGCTGTACAAAAAACTAATGTCCATACAAACGACAGAGACCAAAAACTGGGATTGCGGTGCAGGTGACAGTAGGTCCCGTTTCTTGCTTCAGATCACATCCCAGCTGCATCGGGGCATAGATGAAATTGTCTTCCTCGCGAAATTCGAACTCCAATGTCAATCGATTGATTGATTCACTCTTCTACTTAGCATGACTCCATTGAATGAGGAAGCTGCTGTTGGCTCTTCGGAAAATCCAACCAGTTCCAAACGGTCAGCATCCCTGCGGCATCTCCCATGAAAAAAAGGCCTCCGGGAGCTGCTTGAAGAGTCCTAATTTCTCGTCTTGAGAATATCTTGCCCCTTTCAGTGAACCTGGAGTACGATGCATGAAGTCAGCCAAGCAGAAGAAGAGAACAGTCTTCACCGAGAGACAAGGATGTCAAACAAATTAGAGAAATTATTTTGGACTTACGATGGGAGCTCATACAAGCGAACAGTGTTGTCGATGCATGCACAAAGGAGGACTGGCTTGCCCCCGCCATCACTCATCCCAGAAAGTGCAAGAATACCCTGTGCCGGACGAAATGATATTTGCAACATCAAGATATGATATTACATCACTTCCATCAGACAAGAAGCACGGTGACAAACTGACAAAGCATCCACAGGTAAAAAATGAAATTCATGTCTTCTCCACATAGAGCAAAAGCACATGGAAGATACTTGACATTATGCCTATATTACAAAGATTCATTCTACATTATTCATATAGTTATTTTTAGCCGAGGAGATACAACAGAAGAGCAATAAGATGCATTTTGCAATCTAAGATAGTAGAACAAGTCCATGCAATTTCTTACCAAAAAAAAAAAAAAAACAAGTCCATGCAATTTGCACGTATGAAGTCAATAAAAGGAAACACAAAATTCACCTTCATTGTCTACATGTTTTCCTATAGTAACATCATCAACCACAACATACCATAATCCACACAAGTGTCAAAATAAAAGAAAAAAAAATTAGCCAGCAACATACATGGTCCTCCTGATGTGTATACACAACTTCCAAGCTGCCTCCTTCAGTGGCACCCCAGACCTTAACTGTCTGATCCAATGAACATGATATCAAGTACTGGTCCCAGCAAAGAAGTGACATCACCGAATCAGTGTGTCCAACAAGTTCCTGAACACACTCCAGAGTATGCAAGTCCCACACCTGCAGGTGAAAAAAAAACAAAGATGTGAGGGGTCAGCACAATACTAAAAGTATAGTGGGGCAGAAAAACACAGAGAGGTCGCAGCAAACCAATAAAAGTGATGCAAAAGACAACATAAACTAGGAGGGCCAAGTCATGCCTTTCCAGGACACACAACTAATCAGGGGGAGAGACATCTATAATAAACCAGCTTACCCTTATGGTCCTGTCAGTGGAACCTGAATACAACCGGTCACGCCCAACAGTTAATGACACCACGCCCCGAGCGTGACCCCTGAGTGGTGCGGCCATCTGAAAAGGATCAGCCTCACTACCTCCTTTCCACACCAAGATAGTGCCATCCTAGAAGCAAAGTTTGTTCAATATAATTATCAAAAGACCAATATAATTTAGCACAAGCAGAATGAGGCAGTCAGTGATCATAGGAATGTTGACTTAGGTGGGCCACACTGGAAGAAGAAGAAGAGAAGAATTTCAGGTCTAAACCAAAAATCCACCCTCACACTCAGCATCAACTGTTATATCACAGAATGAGATTCTAAAGAAATGGACTAGACAAAATTCCAAGAGATAAGTCACCTAAATTGACTTTAAATTCTCTCTAATAATAAACTACCTCAGCTCCGGCAAAAAGCATGTTGTTACCAACTTCTAGAGCATGGACCTGTCCAATTGGTCCACTGATATCATAACTAGCACCATTCTGGGTATGCCATGCCTACAAGAGATACAAGGGAAAGCAATGAATTAAAGCTGAGCAGCTCACTGATTCAAGAATTGCCAAAGAAAATAATAACAAAGGCCAAAGGAGACCCAGTCAACCGCTCACCTTAACTGTATTAGGCATGCTGACAAACACCCAAGGACCTTCACAAGTGAAACACCCAACTTCTCCCCTGAGGTTGACCACTTGAACACATTGCCCAGTGTGACAGTCCCAGATTCGTACTGTTCCATCTTTGCTTCCAGAGTAGAGCTTGGTAGATCCAGAAGGAAGTGCTATTCCAGAAACACCCTGTCATAAAAAGCATCAGGTGAGTACAAACCTACTTTTATGCCAGACAGGCGATGTTAATTCAACATCTTGATTAGCACAGGATGGAAACAAATTGGAGTTTAACATAACATTCGATGCAACCAAGATTTCTCTATCCACAGTCTTGGATATAAGAGAGAACACAGAAGGCAAAAGCTGTAAATAGTACCTTTTTATGCCCCTCAAGCTTAGCCAGCATGGCAAAATCAACACCTTGAAACCATGAATGCAAGAAAGGACATGCATCGCCTTTCACACAATTGCCCGATATCCAGTAGTGGCAGACTTTTTCTTGGGGTGTTTGAGGGTTTTTTTCTATTGATGAATCGCCTCTCTTTCTAGAAGCTGAATTCGGTGAATTCACCGCACTAGATTCAGGGCCCTTCCCAGGGCAATCCTCAGGCATCGACAGGTTTGCAGCTTGATGGTAAACATTGCGTGGAAGAGATGCCTCGTGCAAAAACCTGCAGGGATTCCGCTTGCACCTCCCTTCTAACCAGAAAGTGCAAACTCCAGGGCTTGTTGGTGCTGTTGGAAGCCGATTAAAGTGAGCAGCTGATTTCTGTGTCCAACCCACAGTACTCCTTGCTGTCTTAATATCCATGCTATTATACAGAAACACAGACAATCAATCCCTGAACCGAATAACCTATCCAAAGTCAACTCAAAGCACCAGAACTCGTTCTTGCAAGAATATCCATCGCAGAAAAACCAAGGTCCGCTGTAGCCAGCAATCCCAGGCATGTCCCTTCCTCTATCACCAATTATACGGACAGAATAAGGAACAATCGACCTATAAGAGAATGCATAACCATCTCCATCCATGATTCCCATCTCTTTCAGTTCCAACCAGATCAAAATCACCCAGAAACAGGATAAACTGAAAAACCTAGAACACGAACGACTCAATGGTACAACAACGTCACATTGTCCAAGCCCTTCACATGAAAACTTCCAGTCATGAAACCCAATTTCCAAACTCGCCATCAACATAACAGCCCTTCAAACCAAGATAACAAACCCCCAATCCTTTCAGGCGGAAGAAAACCCGATTCCTTCGGGATCAAGAAACCCAACAATCCCCGCGAACGAGTACCGAACGCGGGCGCGACGGCCCTCGTTGTCACCGGCGGAAACCCACCTTCCAGAAAACGCTCCGACGGCAAGCGGGAGATCGCCATCGTCGAAAGAAGATGATCAAACCCACCTAAGCGGAAACCTTCCTCGCTACACTTCGCTAGAAACCGCAGGGCGAGAGGCGTCGAAAGAAGCAAGCAAACAAGCAAACCTGAGGAGACGCAAAGCGACGAACCCACGATCGCCCTCGAGACGAAGAACGGAGATCGGCGATCCGATGATCGGAAAGGCTTTGCACGGGGAGAGAGCGACGGAGAGAGAGCGAGAGAGACGGCGGAGACGACCTTTCTTAAATGGAAATAGCCGTTGGCGTTGGGCCTTCTTTTATAGGAAGGCACGCGGCGTGGAGGTTACCGAGGTAACTTGCTAGCCAAGTCGCCTTACAGATTTCCTTGATTTTTGTACTGGAAAAGAGGGGAATATTTTAAAGAAAAAGGAAAAAAAATGATATAAAGTATATATATGCGTTTGGATGGGCATTTAGAAAGCCCATCCAAGCCCCAAAGCCCTTTCACCCAAAAAATGGGTGTTTGGCAACCATTCCCAAGGGGCTTTCAAGTGAAAGTTTCCCCTTGGGAATGCTGAAAGCTCAAGGCTGGTGGAGACCAGCCTTGAGCCTTCAGCATTTTCGGGATGCTAAAGGTCCATTTAACGAAAATATTATTTCCTATTCTACCCCCAAAATTTTTTTGAAAACCCACTGTTGCCCCTGCATTTATTTATTTTTAAATGAAAAGAGCAGCCCTTCGCCGGACCGGCGAAGGGCGGCGGCCGCCGGCGAGCCGGATCTGGTGCCGGCGGCCGTCGGCTAGAGGTCGGGCGACCTCCGGCGAGGGTCGCGCGACCCGGCCGAGAGGCCGCCGGAGGTCGCCCGACCTCGGGCGACCGGGTCGCTCGACCCGGGGGCCGCGCGACCCGGGCGACCGCCGCCGCGGGTCTCGCGGCGCGCAGCGGCCCTCGCCCGGGTCTCGCGAGGGTCGCGCGACGGCGGCGGGGTCGCTGCGGCCGCGAGACCCGGGCGGCGGTCGCCCGGATCGCGCGGCCCCCGGGTCGAGCGACCACTGGTCGCCCGAGGTCGGGCGACCTCCGCGGCCCTCGGGCTGGGTCGCGCGACCCTCGCCGAGGGTCGCCCGAGGTCGGCGACCTCCGGCGGCCCTCGGGTGGGTCGCGCGACCCTCGCCGAGGGTCGCCCGAGGTCGGGCGACCTCCGGCGGCCCTCGGGCTGGGTCGCGCGACCCTCGCCGGAGGTCGCCCGACCTCGGCGACCTCGGCGACGGCCGCCGGCGCCAGATCTGCTCGCCGGCCGCGGCCCTTCGCCGGTCCGGCGAAGGGTTTAGCTGATTTTTCCAAAAAAAAAAAAGAAAAGAAAAGAAAATATAATACCCATAAAGCCCCTTCCAAAAGTTTTTTTTACCAAACGCACGTTCAACTCAAAGTCCATTTGCAAATTTTTTTTACCAAACACAACTGCATTTTCCCCAAATAGCTTTGAGCTTTCAGCATTTGCATTGGACTCAAAGCCCATTGCAAATGCTGAACCAAACGCAGCCATAATGCTCCAAGGCTTGGTCACTTTAGGAAAAACCGACGAATATTAGAAATGTTCAAATTCCAATTTTGAGGCGTTGGAGGCTTACTAATAGTGTTTATATCATGAGAAATTCCTAACTTGTATGTTTGTAACAAATTCATTGAAAATTAATTTTTTTACACAAAAACTTCAAATCGATGTACTTGTGACAAATTTACGTTAAATTAATTTTCTTACCACAAAAAACCTCAAATTGATATATTTATGGCAAATTTAATCTCATTTTATTATCTGTTAAATTAGATTAATATCACAAAAAATTAGAAACTATTATACCTATTATAGATGGCTGGTAAAACTACATACTGGTATATCCGTTAACTACCACATCATCCAACTCAGCAATTAGCTATTAGAATTTAACGATAATTAATAGATATTACATTTACCCCAAGTGTATCAATTTTGGGTTTTTGATAGTGAAAAAGTTAGAATAAATTTGTCACAGTTATATTAGTTTGAGATTTTCTATAGTATTAACCCTACTAAATATGTTTTGGGAAAAATTTTGGAGGGCAAAGAAAATATGAGTGTAGAAAAACCAGGTGGCAAAAAGAGAGGGTGAGGGAAGTTATTTTTGTTTTCGTTATTCAAGAAGTGTAGAATTTACTTTACTTGTAAATTTCTTGAAAATATTGTCAAGAAGGAAATATAAATGTGAAAAAAAAAAAAAAAAAAGAGGTGGAAAATGAGCAGGCGAGGGAAATTATTTTCGTTATTGTTCTTTTAAAAAAGGTGAATTATTTTAATCTATGTATATTTCTCGTGAATATCATGTTAATATAGAACAATGTTTTTATTATGCTTGTAATAGTATTACGTGACTTTGGACAAACTCTCAATAGAAGCCCCTAATTAATAATAATAAAAAAGAAAAAACAAAGCTTATGCTTAAAAATTCAGAAAGAACAAAAAGTATCGATTTCATTAAGAAGGGAAATATTCAAATACGAACAACCTCTCGATAAGAGACAAAAATAAGAAGGAAAAATTTTGATCTCATTAAGATGGGAAATATTCAAATACAAACAACCTCTCAATAAGAGATCAAAATCAGTACAACCGCGTATGAGTTAATTATTCATGACAGTTTTGTGCATAATTAAGACTTGAATATGGATTTTCTTGAAAATGGTCAAAAACCAAAAGTAGCCAGTGAATTTGGCAATTTTTCAAACGTCTGATCAATAAAATCTTAGAAGTTCGAAATCTAATGCGAACAGTAATATACTGTATATTCCTTTTGAAGATGTGTCTTTCAAGTGAAAAGGCACGGCCGTCTATTCAAAAGATGTCTTTTTGAACGAAATAGAATCAATTATAAGGGAATGGATGAGTGCTCCATGGCTAATTAATTACAACATCATAGTCAATCATCCTTGATTTTTCTTCATTGAATTCTCTCAGCTTGAACCTTTCATGAAATCCAAGGCAAGTTCTAAATGAAATCTCGAGTGCATTGCTTCTCCTGTGATTTGGTGGCTTTGTCATATCCTAGAATTGAAAGCAACTTAGTAGAGGCAAACGTCACCTTGCATGGAGGGAGACAATCCATGTCGGCGTCGACAATGATGATGTTAGTGACTAGGGGTGTGCATGGTCCCGGAGGGGGGGGGGGGTTCTTGACCTAGAACTAGGAACCACCCGCTAAGAACCAGTTCCAATTTTTTGGAACTGGGAACTGCTCGCTAGTTGCATGGATCTGCCTGGGAACCGGATCGCTGGTCCGGTAGAACCGGTCCAACCTCCGTGCCTTCCCATCTTTGCCCTCCCCGCATCTACTTATTCTGACTCTCCCGACCATGGTAGCTTTATTCTCCTCAAGTACTAGTGCAGCGGTGGCGGCAGCGATCGCGATCCTCATGTCGCTTCCGTCCCAACCACCACCACCATCTTTGCCACCGCCTCTGCCGTCTCTCGCTCCTCCCTTGAGGCTGACAATGAGGAGGACAATGGGGATGATGAGCCATTCTTAGACTTGGAGTTCGCCCTTGGCCCTGAAAAAGAGGATGATGGGGGGAGGCTTGAGGAGGGGGAGGTAGAAGCGGGACGATCCCAACAACGAAGATGATGATAGTAACAGTGAATGCAGAGGTGGCGACAACATGGAGAGAGAGTTCAAGTTCAAGGAGGGAAAAGAGAATCAACTCACTATTTCGTCGAGTTCAGAGTAGGATTTGAAGGGAGATGAGTAGATCCGGAAGTGAATTGGAGAGGAAGAGGGAGCTCGGGGAGATTTTGAACTAAAGAGAGACGAGATGGAGTTAGAGAGTAGCGAATTGAGACAAAATAGTGATTGAATCCATAAATTTTGATTTTTTTAATATTAAAAATTAATATATTATTATAATATAACATGTCCGATTTAGGTGGGCGGATCCGCTCATAGAATCAGGAACCAGACCGGTACTCACCGGTTCCCATAAATTGAAACTAGGAACCGGACCGGTACCCATAAATTGGAACCGGGAACCGGACCGGTTCCCTTATGAACCACCGGTTCTGGGCAGTTCAGGCGGGTCCCGGTTCTTTTGCACACCTCTATTAGTGATAACACATCAATGTCACCGGCAAAGAGCGTTAAAAGAACAGCTCCTTTATCACTCTTGTTCTTCTATCTTGGGTTTTAAAAAAAAGATACCACAAATATCATAACTTTCACACAACATAGAGATAACAAAGAGAAAATGCATGTATTTATACATGGATATGAATGTCAAATTCACTATAAGCAGTTGAGAGACAACCTCTTTCGGGCTGTCACCTTCTATAAGATTATTAATTTTTTTTTTTTTTTGTAAAAGTAAGCAAATAATAGTAAGGTTATTTATCGTTGTGGATATGAATATCTTGATCATGATTTACATACTAATCACTATTACAACGTCTATGAAAGTCAAGATAAGTATGTTATCTACGCATTATGGTATGTCGCTCAAAACAAGAAAGTAGATTTTTTTCTATTTTAGCCTACTTTCCAAAAAAAAAATTCGAGCATTCAACGTTATCCATGATTTCATCCATCACTTTTAATAAAGTTTGAAAAAATGAGATTATGCAATCTATTTAGGTCCAATCTATAAGAAATTACGAAATGAATATTTATGTAACTTCATATCCCGCTCAATGTCAAAGATAATTGGATCATCATACTTTGGACATGTTTCAGTTACCAAATAAATTTATTTTCGTGAGGAAAATTGGTAGTTTATTTGATCTTTGCAGAATTACATACAAATGCTCACGGATCTCATTTTCCGAGATAGTTAATAGCCATGGTTGATAATGACTCGGCATCCATTCCTCATCGAAAATGTTACCCCTTCATATAATCGTACCAAGTGTCAATATTGGGCTCTCTTTTTCTTCTTTCATTCATTCTTTTTTGTTTTATCTTTTCATTTTGCTTTCTAATAAAATTAGATTTTCTATGAAACCGCTGCTTAGATTGTATAGAAAATTATCATAAAGACATTACAATGAACATGATCGTGATTTTCATAAAATATGGGAAGAGTCGTTTATGGAAAACTCTGAAGACGTGCCCACACTCAAATAAGTTAAACATAATCGTTCTACTCTTAATCAAGCAACTTTTATCAATGGTCACTTCAACCTTAAAATTATATGAGAAATAGTTCCAAATATATATGTATATACTAGAAAACACCATATGAACACACATAACTATGGATCAAAGAAATAAAATATAAATAATTAATAAATAATCTACCTTTCAAGTTTAAATACAAATAACCGTCAACTATCTCATAAATCTCTCATCTTGCATTTTAGAACATATCACATCCAAAAAATATATTAAAATCTTTACAAATCATATTTATCTCTTTACAAATTTAATTGTTTTTATTACTTATAAGTACATGCAAGTTGCATCGCATGTGCTATTATTTTTACTTATAATTGAGGAGAAGAGGACTTACACTTATTGGGGCGGGTAGCAGAAACCCAACATTTTCATCCAGAGAAATTGCTAATAGAAAGCCCAAGTTTGACCTTATTAACATATTCAACTGAACTCTTCTTCACTCAAAAGGTTGAGTCAATAAGTTATGGGTAAATAATGATATATCAACTACTCCATACACACTCATTTTCTAGTATGGGATTTTTCCTAACACAACTCATACCTGTCATATGTGAACTTAGCATTAGGTTTGCTCTCCCTTAATTCAAATATCATTCTGTATCAACTTGAATATTTACTTTGTTACTTGTGAGGACCGCAACAACAACAAAGCACACCTTCATGTTGACACCTGAAATGAAATTTTTGTTGACAAATCAATATTAACAAGAGCAAAAGAAAAAGTGAAGCCAACAGTGCAACGGATCAAGCCCAAGGGCCCATCCGAATATTTTTGAATTTGGCCCATTGGTTTTGGTCAGAGCCCATTTGATCTCCAATTAGTTCGTGGAACTTTTGACCCATAGAACTTAAAAGAGATGCAGAGCCACAAAAAAATGTATGGTTAAAAAAAACCCTAAAGATATAGCTTAATTTTCTTAGTTAGCATAACCTTTAGTTTAAGGATTTTAATGAGTACATTTGATATGAATTCCATTTTAGTAAAATGGTCCTTTAGAAAGGAAATTGGACTTGATTTGATTATAGCTCATGGCGATCATGTCCTAGGGATTATAACTTGACTATGTATGATGATTATTGGGTTTTCTTTCTCATACTTTACTTTAAGCCTTTTGTCAATACTTTGGTATTTAATTCTTGCAATTCCAATGTATTGTTTGTTCATTTCCTTTTCTAGAATGGTTAGGTCTTGTTTAGGATCATAATGAACCTTCAAGAAAATTTGCATGGACATTTAGCAACATTGAAGACCTTTTAGGATCATACTTGGTGAAAGTTGTGTGATCACTTAGGTGAACAATCACTCTCAAGTTAGGTACCAAAAAGGCGTTAATAGAAATATTAGTGCAAATAAGTCCCGAACTTAGAAACGCCATTGGCATAGGAATCAAGACAACACCCTACATCTTGATTGGTTTCTAGCTGACCTCAAACAGTTAATGGTGATTACTATAGTTCGTTAGGCTAATTCATAACTTCAAATGAAATCCAATGCCATGCAAGATATGATACTGGGGGAGACTGTGCTTATAATTGATGGACTGATTCCATTTGATGATGTGTTTGAGTCATCTTTTGGGACGCAATTAAAAATAGCTAGATTGTGAACTCGTTAAAATTGAAGCAGTAATATAATGCAAATTTGAACTTGTTATAATGAGCACATATAAAATAAATTAAAACTATCACTCAAAATAATCCTTCCTTATTTTCATATCACGGGATGAAAATTGGAGCAAAACTATAATGCAAATTTGTCGCCAAGGGATTATTTCTCCAACTTCTGTCCTTGAAAGCATGTGAATGCCTCTCCTTGCGTTTGTTGATTGATCGACCTATACAAGTTTTGTCGAAGGTCCTCCATTCGCACCTTCATTCGGTAGAGCTTTTCCCGGTTGAGCTCTTTAGTGGAAGCTTCCCACAATGCCACATCGCCTTTTGCTTTGGTCAGTCTCTTCAACACTTTGCCTCGTGCCTTCTCAGCTTCGATTTGATTAATGAGCTCATCATGTTGTTGGTTGAGCTCATTACACCCAGCTTGACGATAGGGCTAAAAAAAATGATACCTATCATTAGGCTGAGGGTTTTGGTAGAGAAATCTGTTGGGAATAACGGATCCCCGAAAATCGGATTCGACACTAAATCGAACCCCCTAAATTGAATGCGGAAGCGAAGCCCGGGAAAACACGAATCACCGATCGTAAAGCACACCACGGAATCGAGCGTACCTTGTTAGCCACAGATTAAACACCAACGCTGAAGATCGAGGAAGAAATTCTGATCCGATGATGTCAAGAAGGGAAGACAGTTTCGCCGTTTCCTTTTGGAGAGAGAGAGAGCGCGCGGGAGAGGGGAGGACGTACGTACATTGGAATTGTGCCAAAGGGTGCGTCCTCTCTCTCTCTCTCTCATCCCTTTTATACCTTCCCCCATCCACGGGCCCTATTCCCGTGGGCCGGGCTTTTTGGGCCCAACTTGGGCGGACGGGCCTTAAGCCCATCACCAATTAAATCCATCATCTCCCACTCGCACATGGTGGTCCAAAACCAACATGGGCGGACAGGCCCTACTCAACCCCATCAGAGAAAATCCATCATAGACTCTCACTTAACATGATGGGCCGAACAGAATCCTCTTTTCCTCTCTTCAACATTCATACCGGTGAATAATCCGTGCGACCAGCATACTTTGAGAGTTCGTTGCTATACATCTGTTAGAATATATAACAGCTTATAATGGGCATCACATCCTGAGTAGATTTAGTAAGCTGTACCCTAGATCGATCGATCACATTTATATCTCTCTTGATCTCTTTTAAACAATGATATATATATTGTATTCACAATTATGATTATCACAAAGACAATCATAATTGGTTAACCGGTGAATACAAAACTACAATGTGATTCTCCAAAATCGATCTTCCTCTTTCCTTTAAACTCTCAATTTTAGTTTAGCTTGCTTTTCTAGAAATGCCCCATTAGATCGAATCAAACTCATGACCATTGGCAACATCCTAAGATAGCAAACACTAAATAGAAATCTTGAGAATAAGTAAGAGTCATGAGGGGACTAAAAATTGAGGAACTCCTTTCCTCAAGAGTCTCACACGACATAAAAAGTTGAGATCAAACTTTTGCTACTCTTATTGGTCATTTCATGCATACGTAGTATGAAATATGTATTACGGTATTAACTCCTTTCCCATGGAGCGTATGTCTACACTTTCAATACCGTACAGATGATAGTTCAGACATACCCAATGTCTAACTTGAGTTCACGTATCTACTCATTCACAAAATTTATCGAACTCACATCGGCATCTTAGACAGATAAAGTAAAATATGTGGGGTATTTTACTTTCGGACATCGTAAGAATTATGTCCTCATCTTAACACCCAGTTAAGGCGGCATACGTGTTTTAAGCTTGAGCTCTCGATTATCACCTAGATAATAAGCTTAAAAACAGTCTCATCTCTATTCATCACACAGAAAAACGAGGCGATTACCCGTGTGAGTGGGCTAATCTTATATCTGTCCGACATACTTATCAACTTAAAATAATGCACTGAGCATTAAGATGCATAAAGATCAAACAAAGATTCATAGGCATTAATGATGAAAACACAAATTCATCAAATTGTGAACACTTAGGGAAATTACAATATTCAGTACATCAGCCTCTACGCAGTCCTAGAGATTTCATATGGCCACAAAACACATCTCTAGGTATTGGCTTTGTCATAGGATCTGCTACCATTCTATGCGTAGTATGTACTCTATGTTCACATCCTTTTGTGCAATCAAATCTTTGACAAGATTATACTTGGTATCTATATGTCTGGTCTTGCCATGATATTTTGGATATTTTGTGTACACTTTCACTGCTTGGCTATCACAGTTAACCAACAATAAATCTGCAGCACTTCCAATAACACCTAAATGATCCAAAATATCTCTTAAGACAAACACCTTATTATACTGCTGCTGATAATACCACGAACTCAACTTACATCGTGGACAAGGCTATACACTTTTGTTTCTTACTGCTCCAACATATGGTGCCATTATTCGGTAAGAAAACAAACCCAGAGATAGATTTTCTTTCATCTAAATCTTCTTCCCAATCAGTATCAAAATAGCCTTTGAGTTGCAGATCATTTCCTTAATAACTCAGCGTACTATCAGCAGTCCCCTTTAGATACCTCAGTATTCTTTTAACAGCTTTCCAATGTGCTTGACCTGGATTAGATTGGTATCTACTCACCATTCCAACTGCAAAACATATGTCAGGTTTTGTACACATCATAGTGTACATCAAGCTTCCAACAACACTAGTATAAGGAATATGTTTCATTTGTTCCTTCTCTTATAGAGTCCTTGGACACATTCTATAACTAAATACTTCACCTTTTGTAATAGGAGTATCTATGGGTTTACAATATTGAAATCTTAACTCCAAAAATGTATGCAATATCACCCATGTCCTTCATCTCAAAGTTGGAAGACAATGAATTCTTCATAGTATTAACAAACTCCATATTACTTCCGACAATTAGTATATCATCAACATATAATGATATGATCACAAATTGATCCTTGGATCTTTTGATATATACACAATGATCCTCGTCAATCATTGTAAAATCATATGCCATTATGGTATTATGAAAACGTATATACCATTGTCTCGTCGACTGCTTAAGGCCATTTATCGACCCCCAAAATCGACATACCTTTTCTTCTTGGCCTTTCACTATGAAACCAGCAGGTTGTTCCATATATATTTCTTCCTCTAATTCTCCATTGAGGAAAGCAGTCTTTACATCCATTTGATATAACTCAAGATCCATACTAACCATTATTGCCAGAATAATGCGAATCGAGGTAAATCACACTACATGAGAAAATGTATCTTCATAATCAATTCCTTCATGTTGATTATACCCCTTCGCCACAAGACAAGCCTTATGCCTTTCTATCGAGCCATCAGCCTTTTGCTTTATTTTGAGAACCCACTTGTTCCCAATAGCTTTGTGTCCTTTTGGAAGATCAACCAGTTCCCAGACATGGTTTGACTTCATTGACTCAATTTCCTCTTTCATTGCATAAATCCATTTTTCCTTACTAGGGCAATTTATAGCCTCATTCATATTTCTTGGCTCATCCTCATCTTGTGAAGCAACCATAAAAGTTTCCCCTTCAATGTCAAAACGTCGACGGGGAATACTTTGGCGACTTGTTCGCCGTATGGGAGATTGCACACTTTGCACATCATTTCCCATCATGCTCCCACTTGGATTAGGTAATGATGATGTCGTCTCATCATGTGATTGCAATTGAGAATGAGTTGAATTCAATTCATCACTTCTCATATTATTCCCACTTGGATGAACTCCACTAACATCATTATCCTTATCCAAGGTCTCAAATAGGGAGTAATCTTCTCCTATTTCGCCTTTCTTAGGAAATTCATTCACTAAGAATGTGACATCCCGTGATTCAAATTCAGTTATACTCCCACTTTCCTGCTCACCTATGAACACATACCCTTTTGAGTGTTTGGAGTATCTCATGAAAATACTCTTATTTCCTTTGGGACCTAATTTCCCAAACTTGTGAGAGGACTCATGAGTATAGGCAGCACAACCCCATAACTTAAGAAAACTTAAGTTCGGTTTTTTACCTATCCATAACTTATATGGAGTGGAAATAACTAATTTCGAAGGCACCCAGTTAAGTATGCAGGCAACAGTTAACAACGCATCACTCCAAAAAAAGTGATAAGTAAATTAGCATGCGCCATCATGGACCTAACCATTTCCAGTAGGGTTCTGTTTCTTCTCTCCGCAACACCATTTTGTTGAGGAGTATATGGAATAGACAACTGTCTTTCTATTCCTTTTTCATCACATAATTTTCTGAACTCATCAAATAAATATTCTTGACATCGATCGGATCTAAATACTTTTATTTTCTTATCTAATTGATTCTCTACTAGGTTCATAAACCTTTTGAAACAACTTATGCTTCAGATTTATGAGAAATCAAATAGACATATCCGAATTGAGTAGAATCATCTATAAAAGTGATGAAATAAACAGCCCATTGCCTTCCTCTCACATTCATTGAACCACAGACATCAGAATAGATTAAATGCAGAGGAAATTCAGTTCTTTTACCTTTTCCAAATGGTTTCCTTGTCATTTTCCCTACTAGGCAATGCTCACATCTGGGCAAATCGACTTTTTCAATGTTGCCCAATAAGCCCTCTTTGGCTAGTCTTTTCATATGTTGTTGGCCCATATGACCAAGTCTAGCATGCCACCATATTCACATCATTATCATATAAAGTAGAAGACGTGAAACAAGGGAATAACATATTGACATCACTATAGTCAACATATAGTACAATGAAACCATCTAGAAAGTGACCACAACCATAGTAGTTTGTATCCAAATACAAATCTACATCTCTATTACGGAATTTCACACTAAAACCAAGCTTAACCAACATCAAAACAGACATTAAATTTCGACGAATCTCTGGAGCATATGGAACATCATGTAGGAACAAGGTGCATCCACCACGCATGTTTGATTGGCAGGTGCCAATCCCTTTAACTTCAACTCTGAAATTATTTCCCACATAGATCCAAATAGTTCCAGTTGGTATCGTCGGAATTTCACGAAGGATCCTCTATCCTTCCTTACATGGTCTGTCGTTCCTGAATCTACAGTCCACAAAGGATTGGATTCAGCAAATAATACAGAACTTGCCACATAAGCAAAGTTCTCAAATGTACAGGAGGTGTATACCTTCTTTAGCTCACGACAGTTGCGAGCATAGTGACCTCTCTTGTCACAATTGTAACACCTCACCCTTGACATTTTCTTCACTTGATGACGTTTTCCTCTCTTGTGTTGGTTAACTCTTGATTTCTTGCAATAAGGACTTGATCCTTTGCATTCCCACATATTGAACGAATCAATACGCTTGCGCTTAGAGCTCAAAGTCATTTATGAGCTAGAACCAGCATTGCAAATATCTATTATCGACTCAAATGCCGATAGGCAGTAATCTACTAGCTCAAGGTGGCGCACAACATCCTCAAGATCTTCTATAATATGGTCAAGAGCTTATAGTGCTTCTTACTTTTCCAGCACATATTGAATCTTCATATTCAATATTTCACAATTGTTGCCGTTTATATCAGCAATTATGTTCTTAGTTGCTGAAACTATCAGTCTGAACACATCAGACATACATGCATGAATAATTAATGCCTATCATTTATGCATCCCTATTTGCATAGACCCATCATATTAATGAATAATTTCAAGTAAGGCTTCAGAATCAAAAGGTCACTATGTTTCCAATCATCCTCCAAAAATCCTAACTTAAAACTATCATTAATATGATTGTCATATGCAAAATCAATTCTATGAAGCTACAAAAACTTCTAAAACTACCCACAGCTAATTACCCACAAAATCGCGGCAACGAAAAAGCAAATATTATCTAACATCCAATACAATAACGGTGCTTTCACATAATACAACTATACGTTACACTAAGCAATATATACAGAGAAAAATATCAACATGGAAAGAGATATTTACATCCATAAAAAAATATCACAATTAATCTAAGAAATAATTAGGGAATGTCCCTTCTAATCTATCAGTCAAAATATCCGAGAAAATTGAAGGCACATTTGCCAACCATGGAAAAACTTTTGGAGAGCATTCATGTCGCCACCAAGGCGCATTTACTCTGCGCCATGTGGCGCTTAATCTAAGGGTTGAAGTTTTAGCTAACTCAATCATATAGTACTCTCTTACAAAAGCTTCCACTAGCTCCCTATAACCCGGAACCACGTTGACCTCCCATAACCGATCTAACACTGCTTGCCATTCAGGTGGAAGAGTGTTCATCATAGCCGGCACTTTCTCAAAATCCAGCATAAGATAACCATTCCATATGATTTCATGTATCATCTGATTGACCTTGACCACATGTGATACTAAATCATCGTCATGCCACCGATAATCAGCTAACTCTTTCATCAGCATTTTAAGTCTTGCATTTCCCTCGTCCGTTCTCGGGATTGCAGGTATCCGTGCATGACGCATCATAATTCCTGCAATAAATGTAGAACAAAAAATGGATCACTTATAATCCATAATGGATTACATATAAACCACATAGGCATACATGAAAAAGGAACAAATTCCTTTTTTTTTTCTTTTTTTTCGGGTCAACGGTCAAGTCAACGGTCAACGGGTCAACGCAGGTCAACGGGTCAACGGGTCAGCGGGCGCGGGTCGTCGGACCGGGCGGACCGGTCGAGCCGGTCAGGCCGGTCGGACCGCTCGCGCGGACCGACCGCACGTGCCTCGCACGTGCGGGGGATGACGTCACGCAAACATCATCCGGCATGTGCCGGGTGCGTGCCTGCGTCCACGATTCGGGTCGGGTCGCCGGTCGGGTCGCCGGCTGGTGACCGCTCGGCGAAACGTCGTCGGTGATGACGTCATCGGTGACGTCATCCGAGCGGTTACCGATCGTGGGATGACGTCACGATGACGTCATCGAGTGATGTCAGCACACGTCCGTCCGCGGACCGACACGTGCCGTTTCGCCAGTCGCCGGCACGCACGTGCTGGTTCGTCACCGGCGCGTGTGGCGCACGCGCTGGCCATTGCCAGCGCTTCCGGGCACGTCGCGCCCACGCGCAACGGCTTCTGGCCGCGTGTGTGGGCGCGTGCAACGTCGTACGGCGGCATGCGACATGTCGCCGGACTCATCTCAACGTTGCATTTCTCCCCATGTGTTCAGAAAATGATTTCGACTTACGAAAACTCAGAAAAATGGCCGAAAAGCGCTCGGGTGTCGGGATTTTTGCCCCGATCCGTACGGCCGAAGTGTTTTTGCGAAAAATCAATCAAAAACATCAAAATAGGTCGGGAAAAAACGTGAACTAGGGCTCTGATACCAATGTTGGGAATAACGGATCCCCGAAAACCGGATTCGACACTAAATCGAACCCCCTAAATCGAATGCGGAAGCGAAGCCCGGGAAAACACGTATCACCGATCGTAAAGCACACCACGGAATCGAGCGTACCTTGTTAACCACAGATTAAACACCAACGCTGAAGATCGAGGAAGAAATTCTGATCCGATGATGTCAAGAAGGGAAGACAGTGTCGCCGTTTCCTTTTGGAGAGAGAGAGCGCGCGGGAGAGGGGAGGACGTACGTACGTTGGAATTGTGCCAAAGGGTGCGTCATCTCTCTCTCTCATCCCTTTTATACCTTCCCCCATCCACGGGCCCTGTTCCCGTGGGCCGGGCTTTTTGGGCCCAACTTGGGCGGACGGGCCTTAAGCCCATCACCAATTAAATCCATCAGAATCGATTGGCGATTGTATCGATAGATGGATGAACATAAGAAAAGGGTTTTCCGCCATGAAAGAGTACTACAAATCCCACCTTCACTCCACAGAGGGTCACAAGCTTGCTTGCTTATTTGTAAACACTATATTTACACTTTGAAAATGCTGTAAGTCTCCGGTTCTCATTCTCAATTTGTTTCATCTCATTCTTGGATGGTTTCTTCTTTGTCTTCCCGCCATAATCAAAGAGAAAGTGCTCTGAGACAATAGCAAACAAGAAAGCTGTGATATCGGTCAATGCAGAGATAACAAAGAGAAATGCACGTATTTATACTTGGATATAAATGTTAATATTAGTATGAGCAGTTGTTGGATAATCTCTTCCAATTGCCACCTTCTGTAAGATGGATAAAACAAAAGTGGGTTATTTATGATTGTGGATACATATCTGAATCATGATTTATATTGCAATGTCCACAAATCAAGATGACTATGTTATGTACCCATTAAGGTGTGGGGTGGAAAACAAGAAAGTAGATTTTTTTTTTTTAATCTATTTCAGCATGCTTTTCTTGCAATTTTCTTGAGCATTCAATGTCGTTCATTTTTCCGTCCAACAAATTTTTCATTAATTTTAAAACAAAAGAAATTATGCAATTGATGTTAGCTTATAAGGCTTGGGTCCCTCTAACTGTACATTCACATTTTTTTGGGGTAGTATGGGCTACCCTAAGAGGAACAAAACCGTGAGGACTTAATGTATAAAGCGGACAATATGTGTACAGTGGAGACCCGGGATGTTACAAGTGGTATCAGAGCCGACTCTCGACCGCGTGTGGGACCACAACGAGGACAATGTTTTGACTCCCGACCTCGTGTGGGGCGACAGCGAGGACGCTGAGCTCCAAAGGGGGGGAGAGTGTGACGGCCTAGGCGACGGTGTGCAGGGAGGAGGGATGGCGATCCGTTCTCGCCTCGGTCCCCGAACGTGCGTAGGGAGGTGGTGCATCTCTTGTCCCACATCGCCTAAGGAGGGAGTCTTGGGCTAACTTTGGGCCCATATTTTGTCATTTTTCAACTTGATGTTGGGACACGGTCAAGTTGGGATTCTTGTAATATGTGTCAAGGGCTCTCTATTGACTATAAGAACGTTCGGAACAGGGTTCAGAGGAGGAAGTTATTGCATAACTAAGTTTTGCGCTTAAACTCTGCATCACGAATGGCTTGAACAATTGTTTTGATTATGCGATTTGTTGGTGTGTAGAAGTCATTTTGTTAGAGTTAAGGCGTAATTTAGTTGTTTCGTAGTTGAGATAGAGTTTTATTAGATTTTAACATTTTTCTTGGTTATTTGATAGGGCCTTGAGTTCGACGATACGAGTATCGTTCATCGTTTGGTCGTAGACGACAAGGTGAGTGGTACTATATCTTTTTTGGTTTTGTAAAATCATGTCTTGAAGTATATATATGTATATATATTGAATCGAGAAGAGCATTTTTATTACATAAAGGCCAGATCGAGCAATTGCTACTCTTTGGTTGATTGTGGATATTTGAAAAGCATATTATACAAAGTAAGTGGAGAAATATATATTAAAAGTTTTGCATCTAATTTACGAAAAGGCTTATGATGATTTGAGAAATGGATATGAAATGGATAAGGTTGACCATTTCCTAGGAGGGCTCTGACCTGAAAATTAATTCCGCACTTGCACCTTTCATATTAACAACTTATAAGAATGTGCTAGAACGAGCAATCAAGGTGGAACAAAGCATTCTGAAGCATGGCACACAAGGAGCGCCTCAACCCAAAAGGTTTAAGCCCACAAATGTACAAGGTAGCCATACTGATGGTAGTGGATGGCGTAGAGGTTTCAGCCGACTTGGAGAGTTCAGAAATCCGAGTAACCGGGGCCCCTATAATACATGTGGAAGTTATCATCACAGTGAGTGTCATCGGAAAATTGGAGTATGCTTCTCATGTGGGAAAGCAGGACACATGCGGCGATATTGCCCTACACAAACGAATCCTCCTATTGACAATAGATCATGTTATCTATGTGGGCGACAGGTGCACCTACCACACCATTGTTCCATGCGAAGGAATACCCCTTTGGTTGGTAGGCCCCGAGAGAACCAACAAAGACAAAGTACAAGTGGGAAAGTTTTTGCGATGACGAAGGAGGATGCGGCAGCATCTAACGTAGTTGTTGCAGGTAATAAATCTATTGTCTCACAATGTGCTTATGCGTTATTTGATCCTAGTGCTACGCACTCCTTCATTTCAATTGAATTTGCAAATAAGCTTGATGTGTTGACTGACCCTCTTGAATGTGAATTGTGTGTTGATACTCTTACTGGCGATTTCTTAGTTGGTTATCATGTGTTCAAGAGATGTGTGATTCGGATTAATAATGTTGAAATGCCCGTGGATCTAGCGGAGTTATTCGAGATTTAGCTATTATTATAGGGATGGATTGGTTATCTACCTCTCGTGCTATTGTTGATTCTTTTTCAAAGAAAGTGATATTTAGACTTTCGAATCAACCCAAATTCTCTTTTTTAGGAAGTTGTCAAAATACTTCTCCAAGGTTGATCTCGGCTTTGCAAGTGAGGAAACTTTTGAGAAAGGGTTGTTGTGGTTATTTAGCTTGTGTAAAAGACACAAATAAGGTTGTAGTAAAGTTGGAAGATGTTCCTGTTGTTAGAGAGTTTCCAAGTGTGTTTCCTGAGGATTTACTAGGCTTGCCTTTTGATAGAGAAATTGAGTTTTGTATTGAATTGATGCCGGTATAGCACCAATCTCTAAGGCACCATATCGGATGGCACCCACTGAATTGAAAGAATTGAAAACACAACTGCAAGAGCTTTTGGATAAGGGTTTCATCAGACCTAGTGTTTCCCCTTGGGGAGTTCTTGTTCTATTTGTGAAAAGGAAGGATGGTAGTATGTGGCTTTGCATAGATTATCGAGAGCTTAACAAGGTAACGGTCAAAAACAAATATCCTTTGCCCCGAATTGAGGATTTATTTGATCAATTTCAGGGAGCTCAAGTATTTTCCAAAATCGACCTTCGTTCTGGGTATCATCAGTTGAAGATAAAGATAGTTGATGTGCCTAAAACCGCTTTCAAAACAAGATATGGCCAATATGAATTTCTCGTCATGCCTTTTGGATTAACAAATGCACTTACTGCCTTCATGGACTTGATGAATAGAGTGTTCAGGGAATATCTAGACAAATTTATTGTGGTGTTCATTGATGACATCCTAGTGTATTCAAAGAGTTTAGAGGAACACGACCAACACTTGAGATTTGTCTTGCAGACTTTGCATGAAAAGAAGTTGTATGCCAAATTTAGTAAATGTGATTTCTGGCTTGATCGTATAGACTTCTTGGGTCATGTGATCTCGAAGGATGGCATATTAGTGGATCCAAAGAAGATTGAAGCAGTTGTCAAGTGGAATCGTCCAACTAATGTTACAGAAGTGAGAAGTTTTCTTGGGCTAGCCAGCTACTATAGGCGATTTGTAGAGGGATTCTCAAAGATTGCCGGTCCACTTACCCGTCTAACTCAGAAGAAAATTAAATTTGAATGGTCAAACCAATGTAAACGCAATTTTCAAGAGTTGAAGAGACGGCTGGTGTCGGCTCCTATTCTAACTCTACCTTCTGGAAGTGGCGGCTTCGTAATCTACTGCGATGCATCCAAAGAAGGTTTGGGATGTGTTCTTATGCAAGACAGCAAAGTTGTTGCCTACGCTTCTAGACAATTGAATTTACATGAGAAGAACTACCCCACTCATGATTTGGAGTTAGCGGCGATTGCGTTTGCCTTGAAGATATGGCGGCACTATTTGTATGATGAAAAATGTGAAGTCTTTACCAATCACAAGAGTCTGAAGTATATCTTTACTCAGAAAGAACTGAACATCGAGGCAAAGAAGATGGCTAGAACTTTTGAAGGATTATGACTTATCCATTAATTACCATCCGAGTATGATTAATGTGATAGCGGATGCTTCGAGTCGTAAATCCTTTGGAAATATGGCAGCTTTGCTCACTTCTCAAAAACCCATTCTTGAAGATATGAGGAAGTTAGACTTGGAGATGTTGGTGCAGCAGCTTAGTGCTAAATTAACTAATCTTCAAGTACAACCTATGTTGACTAACAGAATTAAGGCTAAATAGAATGAAGATCCACAATTACAAAAAAGGATAAGTGTTCGAGAAGTCCTACAACTTGTCACGAAAATGCATTTTAGTCCTAAAACTTGTCAAATTGTTCCAAACGAGTCCTAAGATCGACGTCATTAGCCTTTTCCGTCAAAAATGCTGACGTGGCATTTTAAATAATTTTTATTTTCCACGTGAATTTTTAATTATTTTTAAAAAAATTAGATTTAAAAAATAAAAAATCAAATTTATTCATTTTATCTTATTTTCACCAAATTTTTTTTAAAAGTTAAAATATTTATTAAAAAAACATTTTAATTAAAAATAAAACTTTTTAGTTAAAATATTTATTAAAAAACATATTTAAAAAGTTAACATTATTTTTTTAATTTATTTTTTAAAATTTTATAAATAAAATTTTTAACTTTTCTTTTTAGTTTTTGTTGAAAATAAGATAAGAATAAATTTAATTTTTTAGTTTTTAAATCTATTTTTAAAAAATGGATAAAAATTAATTAAAAAATAAACCTAGAAAATAAAAAAATTATTTAAAATGCCACGTCAGCATTTTTAACGGAAAAGGCTAACGGCGTCGATCTTAGGACTCATTTGAGACAATTTGACAAGTTTTAGAACTTAAATGCACTTTTTGCAAATTTTAAGGCTGAAATGCATTTTCGTGACAAGTTGTAGGACTTCTGGAATATTTATCCCTTACAAAAAATTAGAGAAGGTGTGGAAGCTAGAAGACAAGCGGATTTTAGTTTACACGTAGATGGATCATTGAGGTTTTGTGGTTGACTATGTGTTCCTGAGGACTCAAAGCTGAAAAAGGAGATCCTGCAAGAAGCTCACAGTACTAGATTTTCAATTCATCCGGAAAGCACTAAAATGTATAGGGACTTGAGAGAAAACTTTTGGTGGATCAATAAGAAAAATGATATTATGAAATTTGTCGATCAATGTTTAGTTTGCCAGCAAGTGAAAATTGAGCATCAGAAACTAGGTGGATAGTTGCAACCTCTAGAGAAGCGGGAGCATATTGCCATGGACTTTGTAGTTGGTCTACCGAGGACGCAAAGTGGTAGGAATGCTATTTGGGTGATTGTTGATCGATTGACTAAGTCCGCTCACTTTTTGTGATATCGATTTGGTCTTTCAATGGAAGACATGGCAAAGTGATATGTTAATGAGATAGTGAAGCTTCATCGAGTTCTTGTAAGCATTGTTTCTGATAGGGATCCTAGGTTCGTATCTAACTTTTGGAAAAGTTTGCAAGGAGCTTTGGGCACTAAACTCAACTTGGGTACAGCTTTTCATCCACAAATAGATGGACAGTTAGAGAGAACGATCCAAACATTAGAGGATATGTTGAGATCATGCATCATTGATTTTGGCAGTTCTTGGGATAAACATCTATATTTGGCAGAATTTTCTTATAACAACAATTATCACTCCAGCATTAAGATGGCACCCTTTGAAGCTTTATATGGATGAAAATGCAGAAGTCCTATTTGTTGGGACGACGTTGATGAGAAAAGACTAATTGGCCCTGAGTTCATTCAACAGTCAGAAGAGAAAGTTATGTTGGTTAGGGAATGTCTTAGAACGGCTCAAAGTTGTCAAAAAAGTTATGCGGATCTGAAAAGACACAAGTTAGAATTTAATGTGGGGGATCACGTGTTCTTAAAAGTTTCTCCTACGAAGGGTGTAATGAAATTTGACACACATGGGAAGTTAAGTCCAAGGTATATGGGACTATTCTTGATCTTAGAGAAAATTGGTGAAGTCACTTATAAATTGGCTTTGCCACCAGCACTATCAGGTGTCCATAATGTATTCCATGTCTCTTTGTTGAGGAAATATGTGTCAAATCCTGAACATGTGCTAGACTTTACTCCATTGAGATTACGGGAGAACTTAACATATGAGGAGTAGCCTATTTGCATTGTCAATAAGAAGGATCAGGTGTTGCGGTGACGAATTATTCCTTATGTGGAAATACAATGACAAAACCACACCGAGAGAGAGGCTACTTGGGAACTTAAGGAGGAGGCAAGACACAAATACTCTCACTTGTTTCATGATTGAAATACATGTAAATTTCGAGGACGAAATTTTTTTTTTGAGGGTAGTATGTAATATTAGGTTAGTGGGCCCCAAAAGAAGAAAAAGAAAAAAAAAGAAGTTGAAAAGTTAATAAGCAGAAAGGAGAGGGGAGAGGGGTCGGTTAAATAGAAGCTGACCTCAACCAAAAAGAAAAGAAAGAAAGAAAGAAAGAAAGAAGAGAAATGGGAAGAAAGGAAAGGGTTTTGGCATGTGCACACCACGGATGCCTCGCCAAGTCGACTCGACTCCATAACGCAGCACCCGGTAAAAAGGAGAGGGGAGAGGAGTTGGTTAAATAGAAGCTAACCTCAACCAAAAAGAAAAGAAAGAAAGAAAGAAAGAAAGAAAGAAAGAAAGAAAGAAGAGAAATGGGAAGAAAGGAAAGGGTTTTGGCACGTGCACGCCACGGATGCCTCGGCAAGTCGACTCGACTCCATAACGCAGCACCCGGTAAGAGATTAAGCCCCTCATTCGTCCAATTGAAGTAATTTATAGGTTTAGGGTTCAAATTCGGAATTTTTGGAAAATTGAGCGGCGAAGTCCGATTTTGGAGTTGTTGAGCCATGTATTTTTGTAGGAATGGTAGTTTAGGATGTTGTAGAGCCGTGAGATTTTACGGATCATGATTTGAGCTTATGGTTTGTCCAAAACAAAATTTCAAAGTTTCCCGCGCACTGTCGCCCCGTCTCTAATACCACTTGTAACTCCTGACTCTCGACCGCGTGTGGGACCACAATGAGGACGATGTTCCGACTCCCGACCTCATGTGGGGCCACGACAAGGACACTGTGCTCCCAAGGGGGGGAGAATGTGACGGCCCAGGCGATGATGCACAGGGAGGAGGGATGGCGGTGAGTCTGCGCCTTGGTCCCCGAACGTGTGCAAGGAAGGGGTCCCTCTCTTGTCTCACATCGCCTAAGAAGGGAGTCTAGGGTAGCTTATAAGGCTTAGGTCCCTCTAACTGTACATACGCATTTTCTTTGAATAGTATGGGCTTCCCCGAGAGGAACAAAACCGTAAAGACTTAATGTCCAAAGCGAACAATATGTGTACAATGGAGACTCAAGATGTTACATACCTAACTTATAAATTTTAATAAACAATTATGTAAAAGAAATTGCCTTAAGCGTTTCCCTTCATACAAAGGTGGAGAGAACTTCCATTAACAGAACACTTCTCTATGATATTAAATTTTCTTTTCTATCTTATGATTTGGAAATTTGGCTTATAATCGTAACTTTGACGTTAACTATTATCTTCTTTCATTCGAAAAAGCATATCATGCTTCCCGACCCACGTCAATCAAGAAAAGGAGTTAACAAACTACAGTTGTTTGTATTTTCCATATGGTTTATTTATGCAATGATATTCACCCAAGTGCTCAATTTCCATGTTAATTGTTCTTTTTAAGGGAAACTGGCACTAATAATTTATGGACCAACATGCAAGCTTAACCTTGGAATTTTATATTATTTAATGTGGTGCTCGAACTATTCTTAAATGTCACTATAGTCATTTTGTTTGATCAAACAAGAGAGAAAGTCACCATAAACTTCCAATTTGTTCAATCCTGTCCCTCAACTTTCCATAATAAAGTCAAATAAGTTCTTCGATACTAATTACAAGTTTTCATAATTACACTATGCCCCCAATTTTAGACATTTTTAATTTCAATGCATTTCCTAAATCAACAAAAAAGAAATGCTATCTATTTATTATCTTGTAAACTTTTTTGTCTTTTCAAATATTGCAGTAGTTCCATTCAAGTGTATTTTAGCTTGTGATGTTTATAATTGTAAAAATTGAACGTAAAGTTGTATCATTTTAATATTCCTGCAATTTAAGTACATTGTTTTCATTAGGATATTTGGAAACAAAATTTATTTTTCTTTAGATACTCACACTTTGTGGCATCCTAGAATTTCATTACAATCCCTAGATGTGCTATGAACCATGGATAGGTGATGGAAGCACCATCAAATTATATTGTAGCCATTAGACCCATGATTTGCAATAAGATTAAGGCCGAGCTTTTTAATGAATAATAAATTGATAGGAAAATTTTATTCTTGGCCATGCGTTTTATAGGTTGGATTTTATTGAATTATGTTACTTAATATTATGGCCATATGAATTGGTAATTAGGTGATGATTAAATGGGAAAAATTAAAGGAGAGTGGGTTGAATTTTTTAAGCCCAAGACCAGCCCCACCGTTCGGCCACTAAGGCCTGGCCCGCAAAGCCCAAAGGGAGAGCTGTTGTCGACCGGATGGAGGGAGAGGCCCGGCCCAAGGAAGGCCCATCAACCTGCATGGGGAAAATGCCAAGTGGCTAAGGGGATCAGCCAAGTGGCATTTGCATGCAATCAAATGATTGCTAATCATTGCTAAAGGGAAAAAAAGAGAGGGAGATTGGGCGGAGTGAGCGAGGAGAGAGAGAGAGAGAGAGAGAGAGAGAGAGAGAGAGAGAGTTGTCATGTGAGAGAAGGAGAGGAAGAGAAAAAGAGAGAAAGAGAGAAAGGAAGAAGGAGGCCCGTTGCTGCCGTGCATGCCGCCTAGTCCCGTCGTCGAGCCACCTTGCCCCGCCGTTCTTGTTTGCTGTGATTCTCTTTGGATTAGAGGCAAGTATAGTCCATTGATCTACCCTTTGCTTGCTATGGTTGTGATGTTGAACGCTGAAAATGCTTGAGCTGTGATGTTGAATGCTGGAAACTCGAATGAATGGTGGTAGTGTTCAAAGTGAGTTGTTGCATGTAAAAACAGTCCGACCTTTGGTAATTTTGTGAGCTGCATGCAATTTTCTAGTTGGAATCTCACTTCGACTTCTTGATGAAAGTTGTAGATGACTTCTTGAAGATTAACATACTAAAAATTGAGATGAAACGGACTAATATTGATCGGGGAAATGATTTTCTTTGAAAGAGATTAAATCTGGAGATTTAGCCGAGGATTAGGGTGAGTTGTAATAGTCATATCTTGTAATCCAGAGGGAATTAGACTTTGATTTCTTCATGAGACTTTTACCTTTAGATCTCATATATAACATATTAAAATCTCAGAACTTTTGGAGTTCATTTAAGGGCTCAATCGAAATTATTTTCGAAACTGTGCAAAAGTGGCGTTGGAATTTCTTTTTATGTGATGTATGGATCTAAGTGATTGATGTGAAACTTTCTTGACATGGTGTTCTTCATGAAATATCTTCTTCTGGATCTTTTTTACATCATTATAAATTTTCAAAATTTATTGAGATTTTTTACTAATTTTCCAAGAATTTTGACTAAAGAGGTGCATTCTGTTTTACCCAAAAATTGGTTCTATTTTCAAAAACCAATGAACTGCTTTATGAAATGTGATATCGTGGGTGTTATGTGCACTGCATATATGGTGACATTTGGCATATTTCATGACATCAAAAAGCTGGTTTAGACCTTTGATATTGTTGCATCAAATGCCATGTTGAAAATGAGACATATATGTGATTATGAATTGTGATAATAATGATACCGTCGGAGGTGTGAGCCGACGATGCCCCGAGAGTATTGGGATGCCCGAAGTGTGTGTGCCGGATGCCCGGAGGTTTGTGCCGGAGGGTTCTCGGGAGTTTTGAGATGCCTGGTGGTATATGGTACATAATTCCAAGGGGATACCTGGTGGTATGTCGGTACGTAATCCCGGAAGCCCTGGAGGTTTGTGCCGAGGGGAATTCCTCATGATGCTAGATGGAGTGCGAGATGCCCGGAGGTTTGTACCGGATGCCCGGAGGTGTGTGCCAGAGGTTCCTCGTGACACTAGGTTGGGTGCGAGCAATAAATTGAGGGATGCAAACATTGGTCCATGAAAGAAAAATGATGAGATCCTTTCGAAAGATAAAAATTGAAATTGATTCATGCGCATGGGTGTGTGCATGGGGCATGATGCCTGATCTACTTATGAAAGTAAATTGATGTTATTTGACATTGAGAATACGATCATGAAGGCTTGAATGGATCTCGTGGGGATGTATACATGATTGTATGAATGATATGAATCATGCGTATGTATGTGCATATGGCATGTGATCAACCTCATGGAAATACAAGCATGACTGCATGGTGGTATATGCACGATGGCATGGTGAGATGTGCGTGACTGCATGGGGACATATGCACGACCGCATGGTGATGTATGCTCGATAGCATGGATGATGTGTGCTTTACTCGTGATATTTTGATTGTTTTGCTTGTTGCATTGTGTAGTTTGATGGATCTTTACTGCTGAGTGGTTGTACTCACCCCTTTAGGGACTAACATTTTGGATTGAAAAATGCCCCTATCACCAGTCACGCGTGGTCCATTTTATGGATTACCGTCTGATGTTGAGGTCGAGCGCTCAGAGCACCCCTACGTGGGTGTTCTTGGTCTGGTGTTTATCCGCATCCGTGTTTTGGTCATGTATGATGTGAGCTTACCTTATGGCCCCGTAGTACAAGAATTTCTATCTATCCATGTTCGTCGAGATGGGAGGATGATGGGGATGCTGCCGCCGCCGCCAACCGATGCACTGGGATGGGTGTGATAGGAGCGTGTGACTGGTGGAGGTTGACACTTTTTGGGATGGCCGACACTAGCTGATGGATAGATGTACATGTCTGATGTATAATCGGGTTCTTTTTGGGTTTAGCCGAGCTGACTTAAAGTCTTGGCCTTTTGCTATACCGACTTGTGAAATCCATCTTAGTTATGTAAATAAAAGTGATTCGGCCCTAAAATGCATATATATATAGGGTTAATACCCTGAAAAACCCCAAACTGGTACACTTGTGACAAATTTAGTCCAAACTATTTTTTTGACCATGAAAAACCCCAAGATGGTAAATTTCTGACAAATATACCTTATGCTAAATTGGATTAAAACCACAAAAAAATTACAAAAATTGTAAACGGTGACAAATGGAGCGTAAAATCCTAAATTGATATACCGGTCAACTGTCATGTGACATTTAATTTAATAAGTTGAGAATAAAATTTAACGAAAACTAACAGAGGGTAAATTTGTCACAAGTGTATCAGTTTGGGGTAAATTTGTCAAAGGTATACCAATTTGGGGTTTTTGGTGGTCAAAAAAATAGTTTGGGGTAAATTTGTCACAAGTGTACCAATTTGGGGTTTTTCAAGATATTAACCCATATATATATAAGGTTGTAGTTGGTGTGTATTGCCTTATATTATTTGGTTGGAGTAAGGGTTAGGGAGATGATGAGTATGCTTCGTTATATGAACTGCGCTGGGACTGATCTAAAGGATACAAACCCCCAAGTTGTATGGACCCGCTACGATTCAATGGTATCAAAGTGACATGTCAATAGGGCAAGTGAAAGGTAAGTGAACTGTTGCGACCTTAACGGATCGAGGGCTGTGTCGAGGGGTGCCACACACTTATATTAATCTAAATCTTGTTTGTTTTTTCAAGTTTTTTTTATTCGTGTTTTCATAATTAAGGTTGTGTATATTTAAGCGAAAGAATTTTCTACGAATTAGTTTTCTATACTTTCACTTGTTTAGTTTGCTGAAGATGATCAATTAACGAAGAATCATTCACAATCAAAGAAATTATGCATGCTTTTAATTAGGAAAATAAATTTCCTAACTTGAAAATGGAAAATCATTTTTCAGCAAAATTTCCTAACTTGAACGATCTGGTTGATTTACTTATTGTAATTGCCACCCAAGCAGGCCTATATATACACGTACTTACTTACCGACAGAATCCCAAGCTTTCGTAACCTTTGCAACTTTTCTGAAGAACAGAGGAGCAAGTGAGGGCTTGAGCTGAGCTTCTTGAGAGCATCAATGGCCGTTCACGTTCTGCTGCTTCTTGTGGCCTTCACGCTGCTCAGTGCATGCACTGCTTTATTGAAGTGGAATGAGGTGAAGTACCGGAGGAAGAAAGGGTTGCCTCCGGGCACGATGGGCTGGCCCTTGTTTGGCGAGACCACAGAGTTCCTGAAACAGGGCCCAAACTTCATGAAAAACCAGAGAGCAAGGTCACTTCACCCACTTTCTCTGCATTGCTGTATTTCATTTTTGTAGAAAGAAGATTTATTCTTGTGATTTCCCTGACTACATTTTTGTATGTGGAATGTGCTTCGTCCTTTCCTGTTTTTTTTTTTCTCTTGAGGGTGTGGCTCTTGTCACTTCAATAGCTGCAGACTTCGCAATTTTTCGATGAATGTTTCCTCCTTTTTTTCCCTTTTTTGGGGTTCGGTATGGGATGTCTACTAGGCGGATAGCCACTGGTCCACCTCTCCGGGCTAAGTCTAAAGGCAAACTATACGAACTCGGCCTCTGTTGCCTGCGCAGGACTCGAACCTGGGTATAGCCACGAAATGGCCCACCTGACTTCTCTGTAAAATGTAACTGTGAAGAAGAGAAGATTTTCTGATGTCTGAAACAGTTCAATTTTCTCTTCTTTTTTCAGTGACCCTACTAAAAATTTGGTCCGGAGGTGCTTGATCTTTTTTATACTGTTGTTGACAGGTATGGGAATTTGTACAAGTCCCACATTCTCGGATGCCCGACAGTTGTGTCCATGGACCCAGAGCTCAACAGGTTCATCCTCATGAACGAAGCAAAAGGCCTGGTGCCCGGTTACCCGCAGTCCATGCTCGACATATTGGGCAAGAACAACATCGCCGCCGTCCACGGGTCCGCCCACCGGCACATGAGAGGGGCATTGCTCGCTCTGGTCAGCCCCGCCATGATCAGGGACCATCTCTTGCCCAAGATCGATGAGTTCATGAGATCCCACCTCAGCAACTGGGCTGATCATCACACCATCAACATTCAGGAGAAGACCAAACAGGTATAGAGCATCATATATGATACTATTGATTCATCTAGTTTTTTACGCTTATAGTGTACAGTCAGTGATCTTGTTCCATCTTCTTTTCTTCAATTCAGATGGCATTTCTATCGTCTCTAAAGCAAATTGCTGGTATTGAATCTGGCGCAAAAGTTAAGGCATTCACGGATGAATTTTTCAAGTTGGTCCTAGGAACTCTGTCCCTGCCCATTGATTTTCCCGGCACAAATTATCGCTGCGGGTTTCAGGCAAGCCCCCCTATTTAGGTCCATTTTGATAGAAAGGAAGAGTTCAAACAGAATTTTCCCGATGTCAATCGACTTGAACTTTTTTTTGTTTCCTGCATTTTGTAGGCAAGGAAGAACATTGTCAGCTTGTTGAGGCAACTAATGGAGGAGAGAAGGGCTTTGCGAGAAACCCACCAAGACATGCTTGGCTTTTTGATGAGAGAAGATGAAAATAGATATAAGCTGACGGATGAAGAGATAATAGACCAGACAATTGCCGTTTTGTACTCTGGGTATGAAACTGTCTCAACAACAACCATGATGACCATCAAGTACCTGCATGATCACCCAAGGGTGCTTCAAGAACTGAGGGTCAGTCTTCCTTTTTGGTGCTTGCTTCCGAATACGCTTGTTCATTTCTTTTCAGTTGCTTGAGAATCTGACTCGGCTTCAAAATCCGGCAGAGAGAACATTTGGCCATCAGAGGGGCCAAACAGCCTGAAGATCCAATTGACTGGAACGATTTCAAATCAATGCCGTTCACACGTGCAGTAAGACGCAACCCAACATAATCTCGTCTAGGAAACAATCATTATGTGATACATATGAAAACAGGAGTCTTGACTAACTGTGCATGCTCTGCTTTTTTCTTATGCAGGTGATCCTTGAAACGTCCAGATTGGCCACTGTTGTAAATGGGGTGCTGAGGAAAACAACTCGGGATATGGAACTCAGTGGTAAAATTTCATCTAATTCCCAGAGTGCCCAAAATTTTTATTTAAGATAGTTTCAGCCATAACTCTTACAATTGAACATTTCTTTAAAAGATCAACTTCATATGAAGCTGTGATGATGCAACCGTTTAATATATGTTTTGAGATTCATTTGACTAATCAAGAACTTGGGAACTATTAAAAAACAACAGGTGCACAGCTGCTGACGATGCGCTTTGAATGTTATAACAACAACAGAAGCAAATGATGATTGGAAGTTGTTACTGTCTCTCTCTATGCAGGTTTTACAATTCCAAAGGGATGGAGAATATATGTTTACACGAGGGAGATAAACTACGACCCTCATTTGTATGAAGAGCCCCTCGCTTTCAATCCATGGAGATGGATGGTTCGTGTTGATCGGATCAGAACCCCTGGTTCAGCATCTCTTGCTTTTATTCGCATGAAGATTGTTGACCCTGATATTTTCAATTCTTTACTCAGGACCGAAGCATGGAATCTCAAAACTACTTCTTACTATTTGGTGGAGGCACAAGGCTGTGTCCCGGAAAGGAACTTGGGATTGCCGAGATTTCTACATTTCTTCACTACTTTGTAACTAGATACAGGTAAACGATACACCGTCAATGCAGTTATTAGCGACGCTAGAGATGATTGACTTGGCTGACATGTGAATGAATGAAACTTAATTCATCTCATGTGCAGATGGGAAGAAGTTGGAGGAGAGAAACCGATGAAATTCCCGAGAGTTGAAGCACCAAATGGATTGCACATTAGAGTCAGATCTTACTGAGCTTTTTCGTAAGAGGGACGATATGTAAAAAGGAACACATTCGTGAATAACTGGATCTCTAGTTAGCATATACCGGATATGAATTGACCAGTGATCAACCGACCATTGCCCGCTGATTGTGTGACCTTGATTTGCACGTTAATAATGGTTTCGTATAAGTTAGGTACACGTGCAATTGTGCACATGAGATTCACGTGAGATGGGTTGATGCCATGAGCGAATCAGGAATCTGGAAATGACGCAATCGCGCATGTTAGGCTTGTCCCTGTAGTTCGGCTTCGGGAGAAAAGCACATGGGGGTTAATTTCTTGAAGAAAGAAAGTTTGGGCTTGATTTTTTGTCCCTTGCTGCCTCTAGAATGCCGGTAAAGAAAAACCGAATAGACTCTGAATCCACAAGCAGACCGGCTATATTCAGGCTGAGACATTCATGCAACTACAAATCCACAAAACTTCTTTCTCTTGCATCGTTCATCGAGTTGAACATACATCATGCCCAACAAAACCTTTCGATTTTCCAAGAAAATGGAATGGTCTACCTTGAAACATACCTGGTCCAAGGTTGGATTTTCCTATCGTGTTTACCCCAACAAGATGTGGGTACTGCGCCTCCGTGCGAACGGGCAAGAGGAAAAACCGTAGTGCTGGAATTTTCTGCAAGGGCCTCGTTCCCGCTAAACCGGCCCCGACTCGTGTTCTCAAATTGAATCCATGGAACGTGAAATCAACCCAACTGAGCGGCAATTCCAAAAGTTCCAGAAACCGCCCTAGAACCATGCTAATAGCTTGTTTAATGGTTTTACAGGTAGTTGGGATGCTGACCTACCACTTGTACAGTTTGCCTAATATAATAGCTTTAAGGCCAGTATTAGTATGGCTCCCTTTGGTCTCGCCTAAATTACATCCATCCCTGGGATGACCTTGAGAAAGGCCTTTCAAAAACTCTTTTCTTTCTCTCATTAAAGAATGAGTTTCCTATACAAGAAAACAAATGACAAGTCTAGTGAGACAGGTGACTCTTGCCAATGCGAAAGCTATGATTCCAGCTTCTTTTGGATATTGAAAGGACTTTAAAAGTCCCTATCTATATATAAATCTTCCCGCAATCCCACTATTGACGAAAAGATGATTTAAACAATCTGTAGAATGAAATATATAAGAGGAAAATCTACTTAAAAGCCACCCCTTAAAGGATGCAACCAAATTCCCTACAGAAGGAAAGTGATTTTTGTTCCAGGTAGCTTAGATCAAAAGCACTCGGTTTGAATCAAGTTTGCTTTTGATAGATGGATTTTTCGTGTTCGAGGATTTAGAGAACCTTGAACCAAACATTTCACTAGTGGAACGTGAATGTGCCCATCAAACTGCATCATATACACCTCCACAATTAGACTAGTTGGGCTCGTAATAAATCGATGCTTTTTCAAAAGGTAAAGCAATCTAGATTAAGCATACAGTAAAATTTGGTGGAAATTAACGGTACTCACTAGTCACCGCAACCAGTCATGTACTTAAACAAGAAAGGCAATCGGACAAGCCCATTTGATTGTAGTTAAATCATTTGCAGAATCTTGACTACCTCTTCATTATCAACGCATAGTAATTGTAGCTTGATGATGTCCCAAGGAAACATTTCAAGATATAAAGCCAATCCTTTTCAGCTTCCATCAAGTTCCTAACCTACTGCTGAAACATTTGGCATCGTCATCTCAGAAATTTCAGGACCTGGCCCTCAAGGATATGCCTACAGTAGAAAGGGAATACAAAAAGAAAAGAGGCAAGTACTTGATGGAAGCCGAAACAGAGGCTAAGCAAACAATTTCATATGCACATTCTTAAGCGTGAAAAGGCTTCACTTGGCCAAAGAGCATGGTTTAAATTACACAACCATGGAGCTAAGGCAGGTAATAAATCAACTGAAAGTTCTAGACTCTATGTCACATTACAAGAATAAATGACAATATAGGCCACAAAGAAGGGCATTCCTCCATTGGAGCCAGCCTAGCAAAACCCGAGATCAAAATTTAGGACGACTGCAAATTGAACAGAATTTAAGCCCAAGTTAGACACTCTATTTAGTCAATATCATGAAACTAAGGTGGGATCTTCAGTCTTTTGACGCTTTGCTTCACCTTGAGCCTCTTCATCATCATCGTCATCATCATGCTTGAGAGATCCATTTACGGCCTCTGGACCCAAAAGAGAAATGTGCTTGCTGGTGATTTGACGACCTGCTCTCAGCTTTGGACCCCAGTGCCTTTCAGGGTTTGGAAGGAAGCGCGCAACCTTCTTGGCTTGCGCCTTGCTCAGAGATGCGACAGCTCGAGCAAAATTTGCCTGCTCCAAACAAAACTTTTAGCTAAAAGGACCTCTACAGATAATAAAAACCTCTTATGAGTGAGTAGTGTGTTTGCCAAGACCATGCACCCACATGAACCATATTTTCATAGCATAAGTGAGGGAATCGTATAGTGTGTTATGTACGTAAAAGAAAAATGAACAGAAGAAGAAAAAGGAACAGCTGTAAGAGTAGAAACGCACTTGGAAAGCTGGTTCCTTGGCCAGTATCACACTTCCAGGCTGATCTGAAGGTTGTTCTTTGACGGGATGACTTTTAACCTACATAGGAAACACATCAAAAACTCTATGACCTTGTTTTTTTATGACAATGGAATGTGTCAGAACATCTGCAAATACCACAAACATCCACGGGGCATCTATCATCTTCCAGTTTGTAGCTCAAGAAGAATCAGGAGAGTCCTTACCCAGCATCGCATGATGTCCCAAATAACATCCATGGGGGCATCTGTCTTCAGCCCCAATGGATTCACATGAGTTCCAGAGATTCTATATCCGGCATTAATAACAGCAGAACGGAAGATAACTGCCGACGGTGAGGTGCATTTTAGGGTGGCACAGAGATTGTGCAAACTTAAAAATAAAGGAATATCTGGCAGTTCCTGCAAACACCATATCCTCCAAGAGTTAACACATTGATCGAGCCAAAAAAGCAAAGTATAATTGTAATGAGCAAGCAAAGCACACTGGTCAAAGCTTTTATCTGTCTGTGCAAATATAACTGAGTGAAAATATGTCATCAAAATAATGAGGGAGCAATACGTAGCACCCAAAGGATAGCCTCCATGAAACAATGTTCAAAAGAAGACTCAGTAGTATATTGAGACATATAAAGACCAAATGCCTCATTTGGACATATATTGAACCCATACAATTTCATTCACTTTGGTCATTAAACTTTTATATCATTTCTAGAGCCCACAAAAACTTAATTGCCAATCTACAGTTGAAGAGAGTTGAGGCCATGCTACTTCTGTAAAAGCTATTATTTTACAATTGCAGCTCTTCGTTTAAGTTCATGCAACTCTCAAGTTATTTAGATGAAGAAGAAAAAAGAGGAAAAGTTCACCTCTGAGATTGTTGTCAGTATGTTAAAAAAGTGATCCATTTTTTAGAGAATTCTAGACTACTCAAGACAGAAAAAGTTGGCAAAAAGCAAGCCTAGAAGACTCTCAAACATTGAAGAATTTTCTGGTACATGGGCAGCAGAACACGTGGACAGCAAATGGACAAAAGAAAAAGTAAACAAGTCAACAAAAGTTGTAAAGCTGAGAATAGAAAATAACAGAAAAATGGAGAAGCAACTAGAAGTCTTCAATGTCGGTGGAGTGTCCCTCTAAATAGGGAAGGAGGGGGGAGCGTGAAAAGGTGGAGCAAAAGGTAAGTTCCTCCCCTTCCTTTGTACTTTGTACTACAACTAAATAAAAAAAGCTTTCCTTTGTTGTTCCCTTGTGTTCCCTTGTGTCCCTTTGCTGCAAATTATTTTCTTACCCATATTGTTCTTTCCTTAGCTCTCTTAAAAGTTCACACACAAAACACACTTGCACACATATCAAATACACGCTTCCGCAAATACCAACACAGTACAGCGGAGATACAATCATAAGCAGGATATCGATCTTTCATGGATTTCAAATCTGCGAGTATCGAAGTCACCCATTCGTGATCATGGATGGGCGCCGACCATATAGGACCTCCCATATTAAATTTCTTCCCACAGTCGGTGCATTCTTGAGGAACAACAGGACCAAACCCAGGTAAATACCTCATGCTGTTATTCTAGAGGGCAAAATTGTTTAATCAACACATTGACTAGAATGACTGAAAATAAGAAACTGAAGATGCTGAGCCTTGACATGGTTGAATATGTAAAAGATAGCAAAAATGAATTATAACAAAGGATTTTTATTTATAAACACACAGATAATCCTGTGTCACACAGTCAAGTGGCCACAAAAATTAAGTAAAAGCACAAACAGAAATTTGAGGATACAAATTTTTGATACAACTGCTTCAAAGTGTCTTGGACACTATTTACACTACAGTTACAAACTTATTTTGATCTCAACCTCGGATTAGACATGTGAATCATTGTTCCAGCCATTCAACATCATGGGCCCAGCAAATGAAAACTTATGAGAACTAATAACATAAGGTGGACCAAGTCCTGTGCTTTCTATCAGGCCAAACCAGGAACACACCCACGGTATTGGGATGGTATAGTGCTTATAAACCCGTGAACTTGATCTCATGACTAGCCAAAAGAAAAATGAGCATCGAAGTGCATTGCTTAAACAGGAAAACAACTGAACCATGACCTGAGCAGGTCAAGCTTGATCAACTCCAGCATGCCACAACTCTTATGCATTTTTCAGAGCATAACATTGTTAACCAACAATTAGTTTTTTATCATTTACCTCAGGTCAAGCAAGTTGTAACATTCCCAAGCAACTAGCTACGTGGCAAAGTGCTCTAAAATGGGATACAAACCTTGGAAACTGTTCTTCCTATCTGCTGAAGATGAAAAGAATCACAACCCATGCATTGATAAACATATGACAGCTTAAGGGGAGTATTCTTCATTGCACTTGCAGACCTGCATCAATTACATCAGCCATCAGACCATGATTTAGAGAGATCCCATTCACAATTCATATTCTACCAATATCTAATGCAGATGAGGTTAACCACCTACACGTATATCCGAACAAAAACTCGTATGTAGAAGTCCATCTGAACAGATAGCACAGGAACAATGTACCGCTTGTACCGATTTGCATGGCTCTGCGTAACAAACAAAAATGAAAAAATGACCAGTAAGTTGTCTAACTTTCAAGAGATACCAAAAAAGTGATCTTGAAAAGACGGAAAAGTTGAGGCTGATATATCCCTTAAAAACTTTTGATGAAACCACCATCTAACATGCTGATATCATGTAGATCATCAATGATAGATGTGCATTCCTAAAAAATTCTGTACGCTCGAAGAAATATTGCGATCAAGTTCCTTTCAGAAACAACCACACCTAAGCATAGCACTTGAACAAAAAAAAGGCCCAGATGCATGCTTCCATAAATTTCCTTCTCTTGTAAATGTGGAATTAAATTTATAATTTCATTCAGGAAAAGATAGCTGCTGCTCAGTTATATTGGAAAAGATAACTGAGGTACTACTTATGGTTAATAAGAAATCTTTCTTGAGACAAGCCTGATGTGATCCTTGATCAAGATTGACTTTTATTTTTGGGCCAAAAATCAAGATTGACTTGATAAACACTAAAAATTACCTCAATGCAGGCTAGAAGGATCCTCAAGGCCATTTCATGGCAATACTTCCCTCTTAGTGGATAGGAACCATATCTAAATCCAAGAAAGAAAGACATAAGCAGATATAATGGATTCACTTAAAGAAATTCAAAGGTGATAGGAAAGCAACAACTTCAGAAACTTACTTGGAATAGCAAACCTCGCCATTTCCACCACAGAGCACAGCCATGTCAGTTGATGTGCACATCGGCATTCCCCCATCAACAACAGATCGCACAGCAGAGTCTAAGAAAACAGAAGGAGAACCATATGGATCAAGATCAACCTGAGACAAGACAATACAGGATGAATGAGGATCATTCTAAACAATTAGAGATTTTGATGAAAGCAGTCACAATTGATGATCCATTCTCCTAAGTTCATTCTACAACAGAATTCTTACTTAGTAACAGATTGCAAGTACAATTCAACTTACTCAACGAATCTCTGAAAATTAATGTGTGTGACTTCATATTCCTCTCAAAGTCAAAGATAGTTGGGCTATCATAGGTTGGAGATGTTTTGCCAACAACCCACTAAGACTAACGTATTTACAACTACATGCTCGAGCGGCAGTCAAATGGAAGCGTTTGGAGGCATATATGATACCTGGGCTCCGGGAGGGGGAGATGTAAGAAAAATTACCAACTTGACCCTTAGCCCAAGTGTTATATTTGACGAAATGCTTCGGGGAGTTGAAAATAAGTATAGATCCGGAGATTCCTGAATAGATCAACCTTTCGAACTGCAGCTGAATCCACTGCCGAACCGGTTGTTGTTGCTTAGTTGGTTTATGATGAATCGCATAATGTTTCCGAATCAGCTGTGCTCCTTCCACTTTTTTCTGATGACTTGTGTTTAGCAAATATTTGAATTTAAAGCTCTCAAACCGCTTGTGTCCAATTTATAAATCTTTTGTTGGATATGTTCAATCCTCAATGGGTTCCAACCCCATGCATACGAGGAAGTACATGTAAAAAATATATGTTAACTAGTTATTTTCTTTGAATCGCTGGGCTTTACTCCAGTGAGCACTCTTCTAACATGGAAGGGAGAGGTGAGGGGTTCAAATCCCTACATTCTCAGATGATTAGGGTGAAGATGATTTAGTTTTAGTTTTAAGCGTGGGTTTCGACTCTCATGCCCTGTAATAACATAACAAAAGTTTAAGAGTGAGAGTTAGAATATGAGTAGAATAAGACCGACAAAAATAAAAAACTAGTTATTTTCCTTATGTAAATTCCACAATTTTTTACGTTTCTTCACGCCTTTGAAATCGCTTTGCTGTGCTTATCTACTCATAATTGCTCAGTGGGTGCTTAAAATTCTGGTAAGTCTTAAACACCTCGCAATGGGGAGTTTAGTCCTAGCTTGTTGCTATCAATTTCAAAAAATGTTGAGATGGAGCGTCTTATGAAGTTTCATAAGCTCGAATGAATTCCATGTATCAGTTTCACTTTAAAAAAATCTGTTCATCTGAACCGCAGTATGTAAGAGTAATGTATCAGTTTTAATTCCACATTCTAAAGTACAGACAAAATGATAACCAAAATAGCACGGAAAAATCTCTCAAAAAACAAGAAAAGTTTCCTTCCGGCAATTCCTATGATCTACTAATGACGACCAAAGTACATTAAATTTGCCCAAGTTGAATAGCAAAAGGCATTTCATTTACTAATGACGAATCATATACAAATCCAACCGTTGCTGTACAAAAAACTAATGTCCATACAAACGACAGAGACCAAAAACTGGGATTGCAGTGCAGATGACAGTAGGTCCCGTTTCTTGCTTCAGATCACATCCCAGCTGCATCGGGGCATAGATGAAATTTTCTTCCTCGCGAAATTCGAACTCCAATGTCAATAGATTGATCGATTCTCTCTTCTACTTAGCATGACTCCATTGAATGAGGAAGCTGCTGTTGGCTCTTCGGAAAATCCAACCAGTTCCAAACGGTCAGCATCCCTGCGGCGTCTCCAGTGAAAAAAAGGCCTCCGGGAGCTGCTTGAAGAGTCCTAATTTCTCGTCTTGAGAATATCTTGCCCCTTTCAGTGAACCTGGAGTCCGATGCACGAAGTCAGCCAAGCAGAAGAAGAGAACAGTCTTCACCGAGAGACAAGGATGTCAAACAAATTAGAGAAATTATTTTGGACTTACGATGGGAGCTCATACAAGCGAACAGTGTTGTCGATGCATGCACAAAGGAGGACTGGCTTGCCCCTGCCATCACTTATCCCTGAAAGTGCAAGAATACCCTGTGCCGGAAAAAATGATATTTGCAACATCAAGATATGATATTACATCACTTCCATCAGACAAGAAGCACGGTGACAAACTGACAAAGCATCCACAGGTGAAAGATGAAATTCATGTCTTCTCCACTAGAGCAAAAGCACATGGAAGATACTTGACATTATGCCTATATTACAAAGATTCATTCTCCATTATTCATATAGTTATTTTTAGCTGAGGAGATACAACAGAAGAGCAATAAGGTGCATTTTGCAATCTAAGATAGTGGAACAAGTCCATGCACATTGCACGTATGAAGTCAATAAAAGTAAACACAAAATTCACCTTCATTGTCTACATGTTTTCCTATAGTAACATCATCAACCACAACATACCATAATCCACACAAGTGTCAAAATAAAAGAAAAAAAAATTAGCAAGCAACATACACGGTCCTCCTGATGTGTATACACAACTTCCAAGCTGCCTCCTTCAGTGGCACCCCAGACCTTAACTGTCTGATCCAATGAACATGATATCAAGTATTGGTCCCAGCAAAGAAGTGACATCACCAAATCAGTGTGTCCAACAAGTTCCTGAACACACTCCAGAGTGTGCAAGTCCCACACCTGCGGGGGAGAAAATACAGAAGATGTGAAGGGTCAGGACAATACTACAGACAGTAGAGCCGGGCAGAAAAATAAGGAGAGGTTGTAGCAAACCAATAAAAGTGATGCAGAGGAAAACAAAAACTGTGAAGGACAAGCCTTCACAGGACACACAACTAACTAATTGGGGGAGAGACATCTATAATAAACCAGCTTACCCTTATGGTCTGGTCAATGGAACCTGAATACAGCCGGTCACGTCCAACAGTTAATGATACCACGCCCCGAGTGTGACCCCTGAGAGGCGCAGCCATCTGAAAAGGATCAGCCTCATTACCTCCTTTCCACACCAAGATAGTGCCATCCTAGAAGCAAAATTTGTTCAGTGTAATCATCAAAAGACCAATATAATTTCGAACAAGTGTCAACAGAATGAGGCAGTCAGTGATCACAGGAATGTTGACCTAGGTGGGCCACACTTGAAGAAGAAGAAGAGAAGAATTTCAGGTCTAAACCAAAAATCCACCCTCACAATCAGCATCAATTGTTTTATCACAGAAGGAGATTCTAAAAAAACAGACTAGACAAAATTCCAGCAGATAAGTCACCGAAATTGACATTAAATTCCTTCCAATAATAAATTACCCCGGCTCCGGCAAAAAGCATGGTATTATCAAAAGACCTAGGTGGGCCACACTTGAAGAAGAAGAAGAGAGGAATTTCAGGTCTAAACCAAAAATCCACCCTCACACTCAGCATCAACTGTTATATCACAGAACGAGATTCTAAAGAAACAGACTAGACAAAATTCCAGCAGATAAGTCACCTAAATTGACATTAAATTATCTCTAATAAAAAATTACCTCAGCTCCGGCAAAAAGCATGTTATTACCAACTTCCATAGTGTGGACCTGTCCAACTAGTCCACTGATATCGTAACTAGCACCATTCTGGATATTCCATGCCTACAAGAGGGACAAGAGAAAGCAGTGAATGAAAGCTGAGCAGCTCACTTATTCAAGAATTGCAAAAGAAAATAATAACAAAGGCCAAAGGAGACCCAGTCAACTGCTCACCTTAACTGTATTAGGCATGCCAACAAACACCCAAGGACCTTCACAAGTGAAACACCCAACTTCTCCCCAGAGGTTGATCACTTGAACACATTGACCAGTGTGACAGTCCCAGATTCGTACTGTTCCATCTTTGCTTCCAGAGTAGAGCTTGGTAGATCCAGAAGGAAGTGCTATTCCAGAAACACCCTGTCATAAAAAGCATCAGGTGAGTACAAACCTACGTTTATGCCAGACAGGCAAAAAAAATTCAACATCTTGATTAGCACAGGACGGAAACAAATTGGAGTTTAACAAAACATTTGATGTAACCAAGTTTTCTCTATCCACAGTCTTGGATATAAGAGAGAACGCAAAAGGCAAAAGCTGTAAATAGTACCTTTTTATGCCCCTCAAGCTTAGCCAGCATGGCAAAATCAACACCTTGAAACCATGAATGCAAGAAAGGACATGCATCGCCTTTCACACAATTGCCCGATATCCAGTAGTGGCAAACTTTTTCTTGGGGCGTTTGAGGGTTTTTTTCTATTGATGAATCGCGTCTCTTTCTAGAAGATGAATTCGCTGAATTCACCGCACTAGATTCTGGGCCCTTCCCAGGGCAATCCTCAGGCATCGACAGCTTTGCAGCTCGATGGTAAACATTGCGTGGAAGAGATGCCTCGTGCAAAAACCTGCAGGGATTCCGCTTGCACCTCCCTTCTAACCAGAAAGTGCAAACTCCAGGGCTTGTTGGTGCTGTTCGAAGCCGATTATAGTGAGCAGCTGATTTCTGAGTCCAACCCACAGTACTCCTTGCTGTCTTAATATCCATGCTATTATACAGAAACACAGACAATCAATCCCGGAACCGAATAACCTATCCAAAGTCAACTCAAAGCACCAGAACTAGTTCTTGCAAGAATATCCATCGCAGAAAAACCAAGGTCCGCTGTAGCCAGCAATCCCAGGCATGTCGCATCCTCTATCACCAATTATACGGACAGAATAAGGAACAATCGACCTATAAGAGAATGCATAACCATCTCGATCCATGATTTCCATCTCTTTCAGTTCCAACCAGATCAAAATCACCCAGAAGCAGAATAAACTGAAAAACCTAGAACACGAATGACTCAATGGTACAACAACGTCACATTGTCCAAGCCCTTCACATGAAAACTTCCAGTCATGATTGCCAATTTCCAAACTCGCCATCCCAGTAACAGCCCCTCAAAATCAAGATAACAAACCCCCGATCCTTTCAGGTGGAAGAAAACCCGATTCCTTCGGGATCAAGAAACCCAACAATCCCCGCGAACGAGTACCGAACGGAAGCCCGACGGCCCTCGTCGTCACCGGCGGAAACCCACCTTCCAGAAAACCCTCCGACGGCAAGCGGGAGATCGCCATCGTCGAAAGAAGATGATGAAACCCACCTAAGCGGAAACCTTCCTCCCTACTTCGCTAGAAACCGCAGGGCGAGAGGCGTCAAGAAGCAAGCAAGCAAACCTGAGGAGACGCAAAGCGACGAACCCACGATCGCCCTCGAGTCGAAGAACGGAGATCGGCGATCCGATGATCGGAAAGGCTTTGCACGGCGAGAGAGCGACGAAGAGAGAGGCGGAAAGACGGCGGAGACGAGCGTTCTTGGATGGAAATAGCCTTGGGCCTTCTTTTATAGGTAAGGCACAGGCGTGGAGGTTACCGAGGTAACTTGCTAGCCAAGTCGCCTTACAGATTTCCTTGATTTTGTACTGGAAAAAAGAGGAAGATTTTAAAGAAAAAAGAAAAAAAGAAGATATAAAGTATATATTCTCTGTTTAGGACAAACCGACGAATATTAGAAATGTTCAAATTCCAATTTTGAGGCGTTGGAGGCTTATTAGATAGTGTTTATATGACGAGAAATTCCAAACTTGTATATCTGTAACAAATTCATCGAAAATTAATTTTTTTTACAAAAAAACTTCAAATTAATGCACTTGTGATAAATTTACAACAATTTAAATTTGTTTTTCACAAAAAACCTCAAATTGATATATTTGTGGCAAATTTAGTCTTATTTTATTTTCTGTTAAATTAAATTAATAACACAAAAAATTACAAACTAGTATATCTATTATAGATGGCTAGTAAAACTACATACTGATATATCCGTTAACTATTACATCATCCAACTCAGCAATTTGCTCATAAAACTTTAACGAGAATTAACAGAGATTACATGAATCCCAAATGTATCAATTTGGGATTTTTGATAGTCAAAAAGTTAGTTTAGAATAAATTTGTCATAGTTATATTAGTTTGAGATTTTCTGTAGTATTAACTCTACTAAATATGTTTTAGTAAAAATTTTAGAGGGCAAGGAAAATATTAGTGTAGAAAAACCAGGTGGCAAAAGGAGAGGGTGAGGGAAGTTATTTTTGTTGTCGGTATTCAAGAAATGTAGAATTTACTTTTACTTGTAAATTTCTTGAAAATATTGTCACGAAGGAAATATAAATGAAAAAAAAAAGAGGTGGAAAATGAGCTTGCGAGGGAAATTATTTTCGTTATTGTTTTTATTTTAAAGGTGAATTACTTCAATCCGTATATTTCTTGTGAATATGATGTTAATATAGAACAATGTTTTTATTATGCTTGTAATAGTATTACGTGACTTTGGACAAACTCTCAATAGAAGCCCCTAATTAATAATAATAATAAATAAAAAGCTTATGCTTAAAAATTCAAAAAGAACAAAAAGTATCGATTCCATTAAGAAGGGAAATATTCAAATACAAACAACCTCTCGGTAAGAGATCAAAATAAGAACGAAAATTTTTGATCTCATTAAGATGGGAAATATTCAAATACAAACAATCTCTCAATAAGAGGTCAAAATTAGTACAACCACGTATGAGTTAATTATTCACGACATTTTTGTGCATAATTAAGAGGGAAAATCCTAAATAGGGACCCAAAGTGCATAATTTTTCTCAAAAGAGGACCTAAAATGGAGTCTGTCTCAAATAAGGACCCAAAGTGGTCATTTAGTCTCAAAGAAGGACTTATCTTGCTGGTCGGTGAATAGATGCATCTCCAATGCATATTCCGGTAACCTGATGGGGTATTTTTGTCCAAAAAAATTATTTTTTTATTTCTGGTTTCTTCTATTCTTTTTCTTTTTTTGAGGGGTCTATGGTTACAATGTTCATCATCTTTTTCTTCCCCTCTTCGTATTCTCCTTACCCAGACCAAGAAGATCGGACTTAGGAAGGGCCGGCGAGGGCTGAATGCCCATTGCCGGTAGTGGGCGAGGGCCGCCGAGCCCTTGCCAAATCTAGTGAGGGTGGCCTCAGCTGCAATCTAGTGCAAACCCGTATAGCGTCATCCCGCCGTTGTTCTGCTCCAACTATGCCACTGCACATACAATACACCGAATGAGAGATGGTATCGAAGTGAGGTTTGAGCTTCAATGATGGATTTCATGTGTATGGATATGTGTGGATATGGATTGACCTAGTGCTTGTCGGATTTGGAATGAGCTAGAATCCGAGAAGGTGGAGACTGGGATGAGGAGATCCGAGTTGGTGTCATTGTGCGAGTCGTCGTGTTCCACGGTTTCGGGTTTCGGGCGGTTCGAACCAGAAGCAGAATCAAAAGTCACTAGCATGTGCCATTTAGTGGCCAAAGAGGCAATCCCTTGAGCTCAGGGTGATTCTTGCAGCCCCCAACAAGCACAAGAACAGACACTCAGCTCAACAACCGAACACACTTGCAACAAATGCATCAGAAAATCAAACGAAGATGACAAACATATTCGAGGAACGTAATTGAATTCGTTAAATTCACTCACTACAAGATCTCCGGAATCGAAGAAATTCTTCTCGGTCTTTGATGCTAGGACGATCGCGTGTTGCAACCGGCTCACCGTCATCGTCGGGAGGCAACCGATGATGAAGAAACGGTGACGGTGGCTAGTTGCGGACAGCCGCTTCGAGCTCTCTTCTCCGTCTCGAGCTCGCCCAAACTGAGCGTGCCGAGCGCAAATTTCCAGGCTTTCGGATCGGAAGAGGCGCTCAAGAAGGTGGGCACTTCGTTTTCCTTCCCCTTTGATTTGTGTTATTACCGTCTCGAGTGAACAGTTCAGGTTTCTGCGCGTTTTGGATATAATGGTGTGTATGCTCGGTCGGTGTTTGTTGGTATTCCTAAGTGAAGGCAGCAAATGGGTGCCTTTCGAAATGCATAATTGCAGCGTGTCGTTTCATGGGGGAAATCAAAGGAGACGTGCCCTGAGGAAGACGATGAGCAAGACAACCAAAAATGAAAAAAAAAAAAAAAAAGTTGGACGAAAATACCCTAATTAGGCCACCGGAAAATGCATTGGAGATGTAACTATTTACTAGCCGGCAACTGAGGTACTTCTTTGACACTAAATAATCATTTTGGGTCCTTATTTGAGATAGATTTCACTTTAGGTCCTTTTTTGAGAAAATGAGGGTACTCTAGGTCTCTATTTGAGATTTTCCCTAATTAAGACTTGAATCTGGATTTTCTAGAAAATGGTCAAAAACCAAAGTAGCCAGTGAATTTGGCAGAGGTAAGCAAATCAAAGTATTAACAAAATTTCAAATAATAAAGGACGAGATTATTTCCACTCCTTACATAATTAAATTTGTAATTAAAAGTGATGGCTTTTTTTCCTTTTATTTTTATTGAGGGTCTACTCTTCATAGTTTAGCTTTTCACACGTTTTGTTTATTAGTTTATTAGGAATGATCGTAATGCATTTTTTGTATTCCCATAACATTTTACATGCTTCATGTAAAACTATCTCATCAATAATAATAAAATAAAAAGACAAAATTCTCTGATATGGTAAATGGTTAATATCCTAAAAAACCCTAAACTTGTATGACAAATTTATCCCAAACTATTTTTTTTTACCACCAAAAATCCCAAACTGGTATACCTTTGACAAATTTATCTCAAACTGGTGCACTTGTAACAAACTTACCCTCTGTTAATTTTCGTTAAATTTTGCAATCAAATTATTAAATTAAATAACACGTGACAGTTAACTAGTATATCAATTTGAGATTTTATACTCTATTTGTCATAGTTAACAATTTTTGTGATTTTTTTGTGGTATTAATACAATTTAGCGGATGGTATATTTGTTACAAATTTACCAGTTTGGGATTTTTTGCGGTCGAATAAATTAGTTTGGGGTAAATTTGTCATAAATGTACCAGTTTATGGTTTTTTATGGTTAATCGGGGTAAATTTGTCACGGGTGTACCAGTTTGAGGTTTTTCATGGTCAAAAAAGTAGTTTGAGATAAATTTGTCACATGTGTACCAGTTTGGGGTTTTTCAGGATATTAACTCTATAATAAAAAAACTTTGCATTGCTTCTCTTGTGATTTGGTGGCTTTGTCGTGTCCTAGAATCGAAAACAACTTAGCAGAGCCAAACGTCACCTTGCATGGAGAGAGACAGTCGATGTCGGTGTCGGCAATGATGATGTTAGTGACAACACATCCATGTCACCGGCAAAGAGCGTTAAAAGAACAGCTCCTTTATCATTCTTGCTCTTCTATTTTGGGTTTTAAGAAAAAGATATGACAAGTATCATAATTTCCATACAATGCTTACTTAAATACCATACATATTAAAAGTTTTAGCACTTAAATAATCGGTTGAAAATTATAATATTCAAGTGAATCATTTTTTTAGTTATGGCAGATGATTATGGTATGCAAGTGACCATTATATGAAAGTTATGGTATTTGTGGTGTTCTTTCTCTTTTTCTTTTTCTTTTTATTTTTTTTCATTTTTCATTATTCGGTGACTTTGCCATCCTATTGTTATTGAGCTGAAATTTAGATTTTTGAAACACTTTCTCAATTTTTTTATCTTTCAATACTAGAAGTCATCATGCTGGAAGTCACATATGCATAATTAAGTGTGTTAATGACCAAAAAGAACTCCACCAAAGTCAAGAAAAAAGAAATATTCGAGAGCCTCATTGCCAAAATTGCATAAGTTAATATTGATTCCATTTGATTAATCACATTGCAACAACTTGAAAAGTGAAGATCACGCTTCAGGTCTTCCTGAGCTTTGCTTCCGCGTCACCGCTTCATCTGCTTCTTTGTCATCACAAGCATAGATTCTTCAGCTGCAGTTGATAACATTTTTTGGAACAAATCAAGAATGATTCCATATACAGTCTAGAATCGAATGAAATTCATCAACTTCGTAAGTCGTTTCCGAACAAAGGTGCATTTTGTAGGAGCATGACAATTATAAAAGCCTTCATTTTTAGCGCAATACACTGGAAAGAACTAACCAGTAATCAAAGAATAATTTGTCATCATCATGGTAAGTTTGTGAGAATATTGTACATGTTTGATGGAATGTAAATATTTGCTGTGTTTTAGGGAAGATGAAGCGTTCACCACCTAGGCACCAATGGCAAAGGAAGGCTCACCACCAAAGAATTCGATAAAAGCCTCCGGGTTCACTCAGCTAGCAGGAATTACCATACATTGTCAACTTAAGATCTACATGCATATAATTGAGAATGCACCTCATGAACTAGGGAACATTAAAATAGAAAATCATCTAAATTAGTAAACCTACTCAAACTTAGAAACATCCCTTTGGCCTTAACCCGGCCTAATCAACGTTTATGCTTCAACTTCTTCTAAAAACTCCATCCTGCACATTTTCTCCTCACTAGACCCATTGGATCATGTTATGGCTAATGTCACGCCCCGAACCTCGAGTGTGCGCACATCCCTCGATGGTCAATCAAGTTGCAACGTTCTTAGGACGCATTACTGACCCTTTCATTTTATTGCACATGCGAAAACGAATTAACAATCTCCGAACAACAAACAAACATGAGATAGAAAAGCAGGACAATCAAATTTCACAAACACGCTTTTATAAATAAACCAGGTTTATATACAAAGCTAGTCAATAAACAAGGGCCTAACTCAAAAAGATGCTACCAAACTAACCCTACCTTAGACCCTACCTACTTGGGATTCGGGTCTGCTACGACACAATTAGGGATGTCGATATTTAATGGGTTAGCTACTACGGCTGTGGGCTCTTCGCCCTCGGGCAACTAGGGTGCCTTGATATCAACTATAATATTGGTGTCCACTACTGGGTCGAGTACCTCCACATACTCGTCATTGACGGTAGGTCTATTGAAGCCATCCAAGGGACCCTCCTGAACATCGTTGGGCCTACGATGAAACCACGCCTTGCATCGGTGAGGTACCAACTGAAGTTGGCCATCATCGACCTAAATAGTAGTCACAACGAGCTCTGGGGTCCAGTTAGGGTTCCCGTGGATATGGAGTATGGTACGCTAGGTCTTTGCCTCCCGTGGCCACCCAAAACGAACGTGGCGCACCTCCATTTACAGACCTGAAAAGTAGCCCACAATGGGGTGAGACAATGTCTCATCAAGTCTACATCCTAAACCTCAATTAGAAAGGTAATACACCTAGAGGCAGCCTATACACACATCATAAAGGACTTACCTTGCCTCAGCACCTCCCTGCACGTCAATACAGCTCATATAACACATGCATACAGTAAATGTATTCGGTAATTCAAACACTTCACTTTCCACATATCAATCAATCACAGGGGTCTCGATTATAGGGCCAAATCATTATGACACGTCCCATTATGTGCCACATAATTTTGTCCCATAATCCGGCGCAGTTAAATCACTCATTTAGGTGTTCCAATTAATTACAATCCAACGGCCACGGCCGACTCAACAGTCAGCGGTCATCCGGTATAGCCAGTGTCATCTTGTATCATCGAGTACGACAATGTCTATATCTAGACAGCATTCCCGAAGAAGTATCAACCCAGCCCCCACTGCAACCGACATCTGTTGACGTGAGGCGTTCCCGAAGGAGAATCGTCCGACATAAAAGCTCATGACGGGTTCCAATAGTGATTCCATACATATCCAATCTCGGCCAAGGACATTGTATTTTGCACTCAAAATCTCTCAATTTAAATAATGTGCTTGGCCTATTTTCTTCATATTAAAAACACCTAGTAAAATAGGTGTGCGTGGATATACGGTCAAATCGAACCATAAAGCGTGATATCCCATTGTTTTAAAATTTCATGATTTTATATAGTACTAAAAATATTTTCGGCATCAAAAATGGACACCCGGTATTTTTCTAATTAAATATCCAAAATTTCATATTTTTGAAATAATAATACAAAATCAACACTCAGCATCAAATTGCACAATTTAGCACTTAATTGCACAAAATAACTGCACCACGACGATCAGCACAACATTCTAACGACCGACTATATCGGTATAATTTTCAAAAATAAATAAATAATTAAAATAAATTACAAAATAATTAAATAAATGTAAAATAATTAAATAAACCATTAATTAAGCTATATACACTAATCTAACCACCTAATTGGACTAATTAAATTAATCTACTTAGGCTAAATGTACATAACCTACTAAACTAACTAATAAATCAACTAACCACCTAATTGGCCTAACGAATTAATCTAATTTAACTAAACAAGCTAAATAATTATACTAATCTTACTTAGACTAATCTAAATCTTTCCTAAGCATAATCAACCTCCTAATTAAGGTTTAGAAAGTAAATTCACTGGATTAGTAAACTAGTGAGTTCACGGCGATGGTGACGGCGACGACGACGCGGAGGCGAGTGAGACTCGGGCCTACGGCGACGCCCAAGGAGGCTTGGAAGGGCCCGAAAAAGGCCCATGAAGCTCATAGCCCAAGCTGTGAGTTCGGTTATGTTTTGGGCTGAAGAAGCTGGTTGAGTGGCTTGGCTGGCACGGGAACGGGCACAGCGGGATGACAGCGTGAGTAGGGGTAGACGGCGGTGGCTCGGGCGGCTAGAACTGTAGAGGTGAGTTGGTGAGGGGCGACCAGGGGCTTCAGGATGCAGCATATGCATGGGATGGCACGCGAGGCTGACAAACTGGCATGGCTTGCGGACAAATGCGCGGGACGGCAGGCTCAGGTGCGAGCGAGCTCAAACGTACGGCTTGGACGGTGGCAAAGGACGGTCGACGGCTTGGAGGCTTTGATTCAAAGGCTTGGCTAGTTGTTGCTTTAGAAATGGAAGCTTGAGGAAGATGAAGTGAAGAGGAAGGAGCTGCTATTGGATGAAGGGGGACAAGAGCCCTTAAAGTCAAGAATAAATATCTAACTCATCATTCCTTGGCCTCCAAAGTCCACATCTATGACTAGCTACCATTTCCCCTCCAAATCTTCTCTAACAAGCCAAGGAGGGAGTCCAAATGTTGCAGCCCCCATGGCTTACAAATTTCATCAATTCCAACTTCAATTCACTTCAATTTTACACCAATTGACCTCAATTCAATGGCCAAATTGATGAGGGGGAAGGCCACACCAAATTCCACAATTTTCCTCACCAAATGATCCAACTTGAAGGCCAAAAGTGCACTCAAAAGTTGCCCTCCGAATTTTCCGGTTTAAAATCGCCCAATTTTGATTTCTTGCCGAAAATCCAAGTTCACCGAAAAATCTTCAAAGGATGATTCGACGTCCTATAAATAAATTGTGACACGCCAGAACTTTTGATTCCTGAAACCGAGTTCAATTTCGTGGTTAATTTCAATAGGACACGGTTTTAGCGTGATCTAACCTATTTGGTAGCTTTTAGGAATTTTTAGCGCATTTGACCTATGCTCGATTACTTTCGATCCACATCGTGCATCTTCAACTCATAGACGACTCTCGGTTATTGTAAAAATCTCAAGATTTCAATTACGGGCATAGGGTACAGAATCGATAGAAAAAATGGTTTAGTGTTGTTTAACAAGAATTTTGCAATCATGTAGAATTATCCATAATTTAATTACATGTCTGTCTAATCGACCTATCTCCGATCTCTAATTGATTTTAACAATGCCATATTGACCATTGCAGATTAGCACGGTCGAGCAGTCGATCTCTGGTCGAATTCTCAAGTCAGTAGAGTTTATATTCCTTAACGGATTCACTAGATAGATTAATTATCTCGTGAGTGGCCAATTCAAAGAAAAAGCTCAATTCATATTATCGGAATAGGGTCGAAAATCATGATGTCATAGCTGAAGTCTCCCATTACTCCATAAATATTAAATGGGTTTGGGTCATTGATGAGGTTTGAGGTGGATGTGTGAGTTGATTATCTTCCTTGAAATTTGATACTCTGGCATCACTAAATAATTTATGTTTGTAGATAATTGTTGATTGATAATTGTCAATCTTACAAGAAAATTATCAAGCACGCTTAGGAAGTATAATTTTTAGCGCAATACACTGGAAAGAACTAACTAGTAATCAAAGAATAATTTGTCATCATCATGGTAACTTTGTGAGAATACTATACATGTTTGATGGAATGTAAGTATTTGCTGTGTTTGAGGGAAGATGAAGCGTTCACCAACTAGGCTCCAATGGCAAAGGAAGGCTCATCACCAAAGAATTAGATAAAAGCCCGCAGGAATCAATCAACTAACAGAAATTACCATACATTGTCAACTTAAGATCTACATGCATATAATTGAGAATGCACCTCATGAACTAGGGAACATTAAAATAGAAAATCATCTAAATTAGTAAACCTACTCAAACTTAGAAATATCACTCTAGCCTTAACCCGGCCTAATCAACCTTTATGCTTCAACTTCTTCTAAATACTCCATCCTACACATTTTCTCCTTACCAGACCCATTGGATCATATTATGGTTGAAGTCTCCCATTACTTCTTAAATATTAAATGGGTTTGGGTCATTGATGAGGTTTGAGGTGGATTTGCGAGTGATTATCTTCCTTGAAATTTGACACTCTGGCATCACTAAACAATTTATGCTTGTAGATAATTGTTGATTGATAATTGTCAACCTTACAAGAAAATTATCAAACACGCTTAAGAAGTATCATCAAAAAACATGTTAGGATACTTTTGAAGAAAATAGTCATGGGACATTTCCCACAAAAAAATTGTCCAAAAAGTCATAAACTTAATGTATAACATTTAATTTAGTCATAAATCATTCAACTATACCAATTTAATCCCAAATATTTTGACAACTTGTTAATAATCATAGATATTTCAATTGTGCCAATTTAATCTTAAACATTTAGATGATTTGCCAATTTTGTCCTAAACCATTTAATGCTTTGCCAATTTAGTTTGTCCAGCTTATTTTACTCAAAAATCAACGATGTAGCAATTTAGTTAGCATCAATTGTCTTATGTAGCCAATGTTAACAAACTTGAAATTTTTGTGATGTTATGATTTTTTCCTTATTCCTTTTCCTTTATTTCTTGTTTTTCCTTTCGCGGGCCTCAAGCGAGGGTGGCCCACACTGGTGTAATTAAGGGCCTTTACCAAGGGCCAGTGAGAGTGACCATCTCCAACCTTGGCAAGGTTGACCCTCAATCTGGCAAGGTGGCCCTTGCCTAAGGCCGATGAAGGGAGACAAAGGAAAAAAGGAAAGGAAAAGAAAGGAATAAAAGAAAAAATTACAAACAATTATCCACATCAGCATTGACTGTCCTAGAGGTCGGTGTTGACTAGACCATCAAATAAGTGATTTTTTGTAAAAATTAGCTATAAGGTTTAAATAGGCAAACTATTAAAAAGTTTTAGACTAAATTAGCAAATCATTAAAATGTTAGTATTCAATTGGCACAATTGAAAGGTTTAAGGCAAAATTGATAAATTGTCAAAAGATTTAGGATTAAATTGACATAATTAAAAAATATAAGACCAAATTGATTACTGTAAAATAAGTCTTTCCTTCTTTGCAAATTTTTATTGATTTTTTTACTTTTCTGTGACTTGAATGGAAGGCCACGGTTGCCTCTAGTCTTCCTTGTCCTATACTTTCTTTTCTTGAATCAACGGAAGACTACTCACAACTTTCGTTGATTCACATATCAATCCATATATATCTGAAAGCTATCTTGTCCTCAATTCAAATGGTAGTCTTAGGTAGTTGCAATATGAATCGGGCTACCTAATTCAACCTCCCCAACACAGTCCAGACGTTTTTCATGGTGGATGGGGGTGCAAATCGTAGATCGCCTGAGCTTTTGATGGATAGATCTCAGTACCCCTACTGATGACGATAAATCCGCTCAAATTTTCTAGAGGTCGTCCTTAATATGCAATCTGTGGGGCTGAGGAGAGATTTAAATTCTCACAAAAGATCGAATAGCTTCCTTAAGTGATCTTTCCCGAACATAGTATTTACAATCATATCATCGACAAAAACCTTAATTTTTTTAAAGAATATTATGGCAAAGCGTGACCATGGCGAGCTAATTAGTTGCCCTTGTGTTCTTGAGGTCGAATAGCATCACCTTGTAACAAAAGTTCCCTCCTTAGAGTGATAAATGTCGTCTTACTCTTGTCTTTCACTCATTGACTCTGATCTAATTGTATTCGAAGAATCTGTACATGAAGGAATGCTGTTCGAAACCAGCTTTCGTCCACCAAAACATCTACTCTAAACTAAAATAAAAGAATAATTGGAATCTTGTTTTCTAATTTTCTTTTTCCTATGACATATGCTCAGCAAATTTTTAAATTTAAAACTTGAAAGTCGCTTGCGCCCAATTTATAAATCTTTTGTTGGATATGTTCTATCCTCAATAGGTTACAACCCCAAATAATGCATCCGCGAAAAATACATGTAAAAAGTGCGTTATCAATATATGTTAGCTAGTTATTTCCTTGTATAAATTCTACAAAGTTTCAGATTTCCGGATTCCTTTAAAATCGCTTTGCAGAGCTTATCTACTCACAAAATTGCTCGGTGGGGGCAGTATCAGGAGATTATCAAAGTTGAATAGCAAAAGGCATTTCATTTACTAATGAAGAATCATGTACAAGTCCAACCGTTGCTGTACAAAAAACTAATGTCTATACAAAAACGACAGAGACCAAAAACTGGGATTGCGGTGCAGACAGTAGCAGGTCCCGTTTCTTGCTTCAAATCACATCCCACTTGCGTCAGGGCATGGATAACATCGTCTTCCTTGCAAAATTTGAACTCCCATGTCAATATTCTCTCTTCTACTTAGGATGACTCCATCAAATGAGGAAGCTGCTCTTGTTGGCTCTTTGGGAGATCCAACCAGTTCCAAACAGTCAGCATCCCCGTGGCGTCTCCCGTGAAGAAAAGGCCTCCAGGAGCTGTTTGAAGAGTCCTAATTTCTCGTCTTGAGAATATCTTGCCCCTTTCAGTGAACCTGGAGTACGATGCATGAAGTCAGCCAAGCAGAAGAAGAGAACAGTCTTCATCGAGAGACAAGGATGTCAAACAAATTAGAGAAATTATTTTGGACTTACGATGGGAGCTCATACAAGCGAACAGTGTTGTCGATGCATGCACAAAGGAGGACTGGCTTGCCCCCGCTATCACTCATCCCTGACAGTGCAAGAATACCCTGTGCCGGACAAAATGATATTTGCAACATCAAGATATGATATTACATCAATTCCATGAGACTAGGAGTACGGTAAGAAACTGACAAAGCATCGACAGGTGAAAGATGAAAATTCATGTCTTCGCCACAGAGCAAAAACATGGAAGTTACTTGACATTATGCCTATATTACAAAGATTCATTCTACATTATTCATATAGTTATTTTTATTGGAGAAAATACAATTAAAGAGTAATAAGACGCATCTTTGTGATCTAAGATAGTAAAACAAGTCCATGCACTTCACACACATATGAAGTCAACAACAGATAACACAAAGTCGCCCTTATTGTCTAAACTTTTTCCTTCTAGTACCATCATCAACCACAACATACCATAATCCACACAAGTGCCAAAATAAATAAATAAATGAAAATTAGACAGCAACATACATGGTCCTCGTGATGTGTATACACAACTTCCAAGCTGCCTCCTTCAGTGGCACCCCAGACCTTAACTGTCTGATCCAATGAACATGATATCAAGTACTGGTCCCAGCAAAGAAGTGACATCACCACATCAGTGTGTCCAACAAGTTCCTGAACACACTCCAGAGTATGCAAGTCCCACACCTGCAGGTGGAAAAAAACACAAAGATGTGAGGGGTCAGGACACTACTACAGTAGAGCCAGGCAGAAATATAAGGAGAGGTTGTAGCAAACCAATAAAAGTGATGCAAAGGAAAACATAAACTGTAAGGGCCAAGCCATGCCCTTCCCAGGACACACAACTAACTAATCGGGGGGAGAGACGTCTATAATAAACCAGCTTACCCTTATGGTCTGGTCAATGGAACCTGAATACAACCGGTCACGTCCAACAGTTAATGATACCACGCCCTGAGTGTGACCCCTGAGAGGCGCAGCCATCTGAAAAGGATCAGCCTCACTACCTCCTTTCCACACCAAGATAGTGCCATCCTAGAAGCAAAATTTGTTCAGTGTAATCATCAAAAGACCACTATAATTTCGCACAAGTGTCAACAGAATGAGGCAGTCAGTGATCACAGGAATGTTGACCTAGGTGGGCCACACTTGAAGAAAAAGAAGAAGAGAAGAATTTCAGGTCTAAACCAAAAATCCACCCTCATACTCAGCATCAATTGTTTTATCACAGAAGGAGATTCTAAAGAAACAGACAGACTAGACGAAATTCCGGCAGATAAGTCACCTAAATTGACATCAAATTCTTTCTAATAATAAATTACCCCGGCTCCGGCAAAAAGCATGTTATTATATCAAAAGACCTAGGTGGGCCACACTTGAAGAAGAAGAAGAGAGGAATTTCAGGTCTAAACCAAAAAGCCACCCTCACACTCAGCATCAATTGTTATATCACAGAACGAGATTCTAAAGAAACAGACTAGACAAAATTCCAGCAGATAAGTCACCTAAATTGACATTAAATTCTCACTAATAATAAATTACCTCGGCTCCGGCAAAAAGCATGTTATTACCAACTTCCATAGTGTGGACCTGTCCAACTAGTCCACTGATATCGTAACTAGCACCATTCTGGATATTCCACGCCTACAAGAGATACAAGAGAAAGCAATGAATTAAAGCTGAGCAGCTCACTAATTCAAGAATTGCCAAAGAAAATAATAACAAAGGCCAGAGGAGACCCAGTCAACCGCTCACCTTAACTGTATTAGGCATGCCGACAAACACCCAAGTACCTTCACAAGTGAAACACCCAACTTCTCCCCTGAGGTTGATCACTTGAACACATTGACCAGTGTGACAGTCCCAGATTCGTACTGTTCCATCTTTGCTTCCAGAGTAGAGCTTGGTAGATCCAGAAGGAAGTGCTATTCCAGAAACACCCTGTCATAAAAAGCATCAGGTGGGTACAAACCTACTTTTATGTCAGACAGGCAAAAAATATTCAACATCTTGATTAGCACAGGACAGAAACAAATTGGAGTTGCACAAAACATTTGATGCAACCAAGTTTTCTCTATCCAGTCTTGGATATAAGAGAGAACAAAAAAGGCAAAAGCTGTAAATAGTACCTTTTTATGCCCCTCAAGCTTAGCCAGCATGGCAAAATCAACACCTTGAAACCATGCATGCAAGAAAGGACATGCATCGCCTTTCACACAATTGCCTGATATCCAGTAGTGGCAGACTTTTTCTTGGGGTGTTTGAGGGTTTTTTTCTATTGATGAATCGCCTCTCTTTCTCGAAGATGAATTCGCTGAATTCACCGCACTAGATTCAGGGCCCTTCCCAGGGCAATCCTCAGGCATCGACAGCTTTGCAGCTCGATGGTAAACATTGCGTGGAAGAGATGCCTCGTGCAAAAACCTGCAGGGATTCCGCTTGCACCTCCCTTCTAACCAGAAAGTGCAAACTCCGGGGCTTGTTGGTGCTGTTCGAAGCCGATTATAGTGAGCAGCTGATTTCTTTGTCCAACCCACAGTACTCCTTGCTGTCTTAATATCCATGCTATTATACAGAAACACAGACAATCAATCCCTGAACCGAATAACCTATCCAAAGTCAACTCAAAGCACCAGAACTCGTTCTTGCAAGAATATCCATTGCAGAAAAACCAAGGTCCGCTGTAGCCAGCAATCCCAGGCATGTCACTTCCTCTATCACCAATAACACAGACAGAATAAGGAACAATCGACCTATAAGAGAATGCATAACCATCTCGATCCATGATGCCCATCTCTTTCAGTTCCAACCAGATCAAAATCACCCAGAAACAGGATAAACTGAAAAACCTAGAACACGAATGACTCAGTGGTACAACAACGTCACTTTGTCCAAGCCCTTCACATGAAAACTTCCAGTCATGAAACCCAGTTTCTAAACTCGCCATCCACATAACAGCCCTTCAAATCAAGATAAAAACTCCCCGATTCTTTCAGGCGGAAGAAAACCCGATTCCTTCGGGAGCAAGAAACCCAACAATCCCCGCGAACGAGTACCGAACGGAAGCCCGACGGCCCTCGTCGTCACCGGCGGAAACCCACCTTCCAGAAAACCCTCCGACGGCAAGCGGGAGATCGCCATCGTCGAAAGAAGATGATGAAACCCACCTAAGCGGAAACTTCCTCGCTACACTTCGCTAGAAACCGCAGGGAACGAGGCCTCGAAAGAAGAAGAAGCTAGCGAGCGAGCAAAACCTGAGGAGACGCAAAGCGACGGACCCACGATCGCGCTCGAGTCGAAGAACGGAGATCGGCGATCCGATGATCGGAAAGGCTTTGCACGGCGAGAGAGCGACGGAGAGAGAGGCGGAAAGACGGCGGAGACGAGCGTTCTTGGATGGAAATAGCCGTTGGCCTTGGGCCTTCTTTTATAGGTAAAGGCACAGCGGGTACACCTCACGCGGCGTGGAGGTTACCGAGGTAACTTGCTAGCCAAGTCGCCTTACAGATTTCCTTGATTTTGTACTGGAAAAGAGGGGAAGATTTTAAAGAAAAGGGAAAAAAAAAAGATATAAAGTATATAATGCTCCAAGGCTTGGTCTCTTTAGGAAAAACCGTCGAATATTAGAAATGTTCAAATTCCAATTTTGAGGTGTTGGAGGCTTACTAAATAGTGTTTATACCACGAGAAACCCCAAATTAGAATAGTTGTGGTAAATTTATTTCAAATTAATTTTTTTACACAAAACTCTCAAACCAATATACTAGTAACAAATTTATTGTAAATTAATTTTTTTACAACAAAAAATGTTAAATTGATATATTTATGATAAATTTAATCTCTTTTTTTGTTAAATTAGATTAATATCACAAAAAATTACAAACTAGTATACCTATTATAGATGGCTTGTAAAACTACATACTGGTATATCCGTTAACTACCACATCATCCAACTCAGTAATTTGCTATTAGAATTTAACGATAATTAACAAATATTACATTTATCCCAAGAGTATCAATTTGGGGTTTTTGATAGTGAAAAAGTTAGTTTAGAATAAATTTATTACAATTATATCAGTTTGAGATTTTCTATAGTATTAACCCTACTAAATATGTTTTGAGAAAAATTTTGGAGGGCAAAGAAAATATTAGTGTAGAAAAACCAGGTGGCAAAAAGAGAGGGTGAGGGAAGTTATTTTTGTTGTCGTTATTCAAGAAGTGTAGAATTTACTTTTACTTGCAAATTTCTCAAAAATATTGTCACGAAGGAAATATAAATGTAAAAAAAAAAAAGAAAAAAAGAGGTCGACAATGAGGGAAATTATTTTCGTTATTGTTTTTTAAAAAGAGGCGAATTACTTTAATCTGTATATTTCTCATGAATATCATGTTAATATAGAACAATGTTTTTATTATGCTTGTAATAGTATTACGTGACTTTGGACAAACTCTCAATAGAAGCCCCTAATTAATAATAATAATAATAATAATAATAATAATAATAATAATAATAATAATAATAATAATAATAATAATAATAATAATAATATAAAAAACAAAGCTTATGCTTAAAAATTCAAAAAGAACAAAAAGTATCAATTTCATTAAGAAGGGAAATATTCAAATACAAACAACCTCTTGATAAGAGATCAAAATAAGAACGAAAATTTTTGATCTCATTAAGATGGGAAATATTCAAATACAAACAACCTCGCAATAAGAGATCAAAATCAGTACAACTGCGTATGAGTTAATTATTCATAACATTTTTGTGCATAATTAAGACTTGTATATGGATTTTCTTGAAAATGGTCAAAAACCAAAAGTAACCAATGAATTTGGCAGTTTTTCAAACGTTTGATCAATAAAATCTTAGAAGTCCGAAATCTAACTCGAATGGTAATATATCGTATATTCCTTTTGAAGAGGTGTCTTTCAAGTGAAAAGACACGTCACTTTCTTTGTTTGGTTGTAGAGCAGATAATTGATCTTCGAGACTGGCAATAAGATTCTGTTGTTCTTTTAACTGATTCTTTAGTGAGGTAATTATTTGTTTACTAGCGTTATTTAGTACTGAGAAGTCATTGACCTCGATTGGTTCAGTATCTTGCCAGTAATCCCCGTTATATACTGGGTTCCTCTTGTTCCACTTAAGACCAGTGCTTACCCATGTGTCTTTCTTGATGATGTTAAGAGAGTGCCAATCAACGCGGAAGTTGGAAGTAACCTTTACCTGTTCTGTACGAGATGGGTCAGCGTACTGTGACTGAAACCATTCTTGATTGACCAGGTTTTTTTTCTGGTCCCTTGTACTTTATAACATTTGTTCCATCTTTTGCGATGTAGCAATAGGATTTCGGTGCTAAAAAGTAACCTTTACCTAGCTTAAACTTCCCTACCAAATTATACCCTCTTCCATTTGCTGAGCTCCTCTGGCAAATCATGATGTGCGCATGCTGGCTACTCTGCTTTAGTAGTGCGTTAACAAGTAGTCCACTACTGATTAAGGATTTGATACTAACACCTGTCTTACTAACCTAACAAAAAAGGGTTGTTTTTTGACAACTTTATCAAAGACTCAGTGACTTGCGAAGTCCCGAGACCGGGGTCAAGCTATAAATAAGTGGATGAAAAGGTAGATTGGGTTGTTTCAAATCCATTTCTATCATTCGATGCTCATTAGTGAGAATCACTTCGTAAGCTGTATGGAACAGAGAAAAGCGCTATTGAATCGGACCCTCCCCTCTGGAGAGAGGGTTAGTCACTTTTGCAGCTATGTCCAACAGAAATCAGAATCGTACCCCAGATGCTTAGCTTATTAGTGAAAGGCACTTGAGTCGGGAGTCTGTTTGTTAATACGTATATAAAAGCTTGTTTGTCTCCGAAGCGAGGGCGATTGAGAATTGATAAGAGTAGGGCTCTCTCGATAATGAGCTGGTAGAAAGGGGATTTCAGTAAATATTAGTTCTCTCCATCCGACAGCCAGCTATTACTGCTATCAGGGTCAGTCCAAGCTATATGAACCAGAGAAATGGCTACTTTCATCTGACACCTGCCCGGCGCTGCTATCAATCTGAATAGGTTGACAGTTAGTTATCAATCGACCCGTCTATGTCGCAGTCTCCTAGCAAGCAACCTCGCTCAACTATGAGGTAGTCTCTATCTGTTGAATCGGAACCAAATCCAAACAAAAAGTAAGTGAGTCTGAACCACCGGCACTAACAAATTCTTCATAGCTTGGCTAGAACAAAACAACCTGATGCCCCTTGGGGTCACCTACACTTGCTCCTCCGCTCGCTGGTCGAGAAGAGGGTGACGAAGGAAGAGTCGTAGGGACGGAATAAAGTAAGCCCATTGCAGTATGGAGCGGGCGCATTCAAGCTTTCTTTCTATTCAAAAGATGTCTTTTTGAATGAAATAGAATCAATTATAAGGGAATGGATGAGTGTTCCACGGCTAATTAATTACAACATCATAATCAATCATCCTTGATTTTTCTTCATTGAATTCTCTCAGCTTGAACCTTTCATGAAATTCAAGGCAAGTTCTAAATGAAATCTCGAGTGCATTGCTTCTCCTGTGATTTGGTGGCTTTGTCGTATCCTAGAATCGAAAGCAACTTAGTAGAGGTAAATGTCACCTTGCACAGAGAGAAACAGTTGATATTGGTGTCGGCAATGATGATGTTAGTGACCGAACATTGATATCACCGGCAAAGAGCGTTAATAGAACAGCTCCTTTGTCACTCTTGTCCTTCTGTTTTGTTTTTTAGGGAAAAAAATATGACAAGTGCCATAATTTTCATATAACGCTTACTTGAATATCATACATAATTAAAATTTTTAGCATTTAAGTGATCGGTTGAATATCATAATAGTGCACAAAGTCATGATTCAACGGACTAGGTCTACTTACTTTTTATTTTGTTTGTTGATTTCTAATTTTTAGAATCGATTTGATTGGAATGAGAATTGTACAAAAGTTATGGTACATGTGGGGTTCTTTCTCTCCTTTTTTTTTTTTTTTTTTCATTTTTATTATTTGGTGACTTTTTCATCCTATTTTTATTGAACTGAGATTGAGATTTTTCAAACACTTTCTTTATCTTTTATCTTTCAATACTAGAAGTCATCATGCTGGAAGTCACATATGCATAATTAAGCGTGTTGATGACCAAAGAACTCCATTGAAATCAAGAAAAAAGAAATATTCGAGAGCCTCATTGGCAAAATTGCATAAGTTAACATTTATTCCATTTGATTAATCGCATTGCAACAACTTGAAAAGTGAATATCACACTCCAGGTCTTCATGAGCTTTGCTTTTGCGTTACCGCTCCATCTGCTTCTTTGTCATAACAAGCATAGATTCTTCAGTTGCAGTTGATCACATTATATTAGAACAACTCATGAATGATTCTATATAAAGTCTAGAATCGAATGAAATTCATCAACTTTGTAAGTCGGTTTCAATCAAAGGTGCATTTTGTAGGAGCATGACAATTATAGAAGCCTTCCTTTTTAGCGCAATACACTGGAAAGAACTAAGAATCAATGAATAATTTGTCATCATCATAATCATTAAGTAAGAGACTAAATGATTTATGGTAAGTTAGTGAGAATAGTGTACATGTTTCATGGAACGTAAGTATTTGCTGTGTTTGAGGGAAGATGAAGCGTTCACCACCGACGCACCAATGGCAAAGGAAACCTCACCACCAAAGAATTAGATAAAAGCCCGCAGGAATCAATCAACTAACATGAATTACCATACATTGTCAACTTAAGATCTACATGCATATAATTGAGAATGCACCTCATGAACTAGGGAACATTAAAATAAAAAATCATCTAAATTAGTAAACCTACTCAAACTTAGAAACATCCCTCTATACTTAACCCGGCCTAATCAACCTTTATGCTTCAACTTCTTCTAAAAACTCCATCCTGCACATTTTCTCCTTACTAGACTTAACCGATCATGTTATGGCTGAAGTCTCCCATTACTTCATAAATATTAAATGGGTTTGGGTCATTGATGAGGTTTGAGGTGGATTTGTGAGTTGATTATCTTCCTTGAAATTTGATACTCCGGCATCACTAAACAATTTATGTTTGTAGATAATTGTCAATCTTATAGGAAAATTATCAAGCACGCTTAAGAAGTATCATCGAAAAACATGTTAGGATACTTTTGAAGAAAATAGTCATGTGACATTTCCCTCAAGGAAATTGTCCAAAAAGTCATAAACTTATTGTATAACATTTAATTTAGTCATAAATCTTTTAATTATACCAATTTAATTCCAAACATTTTGACAACTTGTTAATTTAATCATAAATATTTCAATTTTGCCAATTTAATCTTAAACATTTAGATGATTTGCCAATTTAGTCCTAAACCGTTTAATGCTTTGCCAATTTAGTTTTTCAGCTAATTTTGCTAAAAAATCGATGATGTAGCAATTTAGTTAGCATCAATTTTCTTACCTAGTATGGCCAATGTTAACGTAGACTCGAAATTTTTGCGATGTTATGATTTTTTTCCTTTTTTCTTTTCTTTTATTTCTTCTTTTTCCTTTCGCCGGCCTCAATTGAGGGTGGCCCACACTAGTGTAATTAAGGGCCTTGCCAAGGGCCAGCGAGAGTGACCATCTCCAACCTTGGCAAGGTTGACCCTCAATCTAGCAAGGTGGCCCTTGCCAAAGGCCGATGAAGAGGGGAAAAAGGAAGAGAAAAAGAAAAGGAAAAGAAAGAAAAAAAATAAAAAATTACAAACAATTATCCACATCAACATTGATTGTCCTAGAAGTCAGTGTTAACTAGACCATCAAGTTAGTGATTTCTTGAAAAATTTAGCTATAAGGGTTAAATAGGCAAACTGTTAAAAAGTTTTAGACTAAATTCGCAAATCATTAAAATGTTTAGTATTCAATTGACACAATTGAAAGATTTAAGGCAAAATTGATAAGTTGTCAAAAGATTTAGAACTAAATTGACATAATTAAAAGATTTAAGACTGAATTGACTACTGTATAATAAGTCTTCATTCTTTGCAAATTTATATTGATTTGTACTTTTCCGTAACTTAAATCGAAGGCTGCGATTGCCTCTAGTCTTCCTTGTCCTATACTTTCTTGTCTAGAATCCACGAAAGACCACTCACAACTTTTGTCGATTCACATATCAATCCATATATATCTGAAAGCTACCTTGTCGTCAATTCAAATGGTAGTCTTAGGTAGTTGCAATATGAATTGGGCTGCCTAATTCAACCTCCCCAACACAGTCCAGGCATTTTTCGTGGTGGATGGGGGCCACAAATCATAGATTGCCTGAGCTTTTGATGGATAGCTCTCAGTACCCCTACTGATGACGATAAATCCGATCAAATTTTCTAGAGGTTGTCCTTAATATGCAATTTGTGGGGCTGAGGAGAGATTTAAACTCTCACAAAAGATCAAATAACTTCCTTAAGTGATCTTTCCCGAACATAGTATTCACAATCATATCATCGACATAGTCCTTAATTTTTTTTAAAGAATATTATGGCAAAGCATGACCATGGCCAGTTAATTAGTTGCCCTTGTGTTCTTGAGGCCAAATAGCATCACCTTGTAACAAAAGTTCCCCCTTAGAGTGATAAATGTCGTCTTACTTTTGTCTTCACTCATTGACTGATCTAATTGTATTCGGAGAATCTGTACACGAAGGAAAACTGTTCGAAACCAGCTGTATCGTCCACCAAAACATCTACCCTAAACTAAAATAAAAGAATAATGAAAATCTTGTTTTCTAATTTATTTTTTCTCCCTATGACATATGTTCAGCAAATTTTTAAATTTAAAACTTTCAAGTTGCTTTGGCCCAATTTATAAATCTTTGTTTGGACATGTTCTATCCTCAACAGGTTACAACCCCAAATAATGCATCCGAAAAGTACATGTAAAAAGTGCGTTATCAATATATGTTAGCTAGTTATTTTCCTTGTGTAAATTCTAAAAGTTTCAGATTTCTGGATTCCTTTAAAATCGCTTTACAGAGCTTATCTACTCACAAAATTGCTCGGTGGGGGCAGTATCAGGAGACTATCAAAGTTGAATAGCAAAAGGCATTTCATTTACTAATGAAGAATCATGTACAAGTCCAACCGTTGCTGTACAAAAAACTAATGTCTATACAAAAACGACACAGACCAAAAACTGGGATTTGCGGTGCAGACAGTAGCAGGTCCCGTTTCTTGCTTCAAGTCACATCCCACTTGCGTCAAGGCATGGATAACATCGTCTTCCTTGCAAAATTTGAACTCCAATGTCAATATTCTCTCTTCTACTTAGCATGACTCCATCAAATGAGGAAGCTGCTCTTGTTGGCTCTTTGGAAGATCCAACCAGTTCCAAACAGTCAGCATCCCCGTGGCGTCTCCCGTGAAGAAAAGACCTCCAGGAGCTGTTTGAAGAGTCCTAATTTCTCGTCTTGAGAATATCTTGCCCCTTTCAGTGAACCTGGAGTACGATGCATGAAGTCAGCCAAGCAGAAGAAGAGAACAGTCTTCACCGAGAGACAAGGATGTCAAACCAATTAGAGAAATTTTTTTGGACTTACGATGGGAGCTCATACAAGCGAACAGTGTTGTCAATGCAAGCGCAAAGGAGGACTGGCTTACCACCCGCATCACTCATCCCTGACAGTGCAAGAATACCCTGTGCCAGACAAAATGATATTTGCAACATCAAGATATGATATTACATCCATTCCATGAGACTAGGAGTACGGTAAGAAACTGACAAAGCATCCACGGGTGAAAGATGAAAATTCATGTCTTCGCCACATATAGCAAAAACATGGAAGATACTTGACATTATGCCTATATTACAAAGATTCATTCTACATTATTCAAATAATTATTTTTATTGGAGGAAATACAATTAAAGAGCAATAAGACCCATCTTTGTGATCTAAGATAGTAAAACAAGTCCATGCACTTCACACATATGAAGTCAACAACAAAAAAACACAAATTCACCCTTATTGTCTAAACTTTTTCCTTCTAGTACCATCATCAACCACAACATACCATAATCCACACAAGTGCCAAAATAAATAAATAAATAAATGAAAATTAGAGAGCAACATACATGGTCCTCATGATGTGTATACACAACTTCCAAGCTGCCTCCTTCAGTGGCACCCCAGACCTTAACTGTCTGATCCAATGAACATGATATCAAGTACTGGTCCCAGCAAAGAAGTGACATCACCACATCAGTGTGTCCACCAAGTTCCTGAACACACTCCAGAGTATGCAAGTCCCACACCTGCAGGTGAAAAAAAAACAAAGATGTGAGGGGTCAGCACAATACTACATACAGTAGAGCCGGGCAGAAAAATAAGGAGAGGTTGTAGCAAACCAATAAAAGTGATGCAAAGGAAAACATAAACTGTGAGGGACAAGCCATGGCCTTCACAGGACACACAACTAACTAATCGGGGGGAGAGACATCTATAATAAACCAGCTTACCCTTATGGTCTGGTCAATGGAACCTGAATACAACCGGTCACGTCCAACAGTTAATGATACCACGCCCTGAGTGTGACCCCTGAGAGGCGCAGCCATCTGAAAAGGATCAGCCTCACTACCTCCTTTCCACACCAAGATAGTGCCATCCTAGAAACAAAATTTGTTCAGTGTAATCATCAAAAGACCAATATAATTTCGCACAAGTGTCAACAGAATGAGGCAGTCAGTGATCACAGGAATGTTGACCTAGGTGGGCCACACATGAAGAAGAAGAAGAGAAGAATTTCAGGTCTAAACAAAAAATCCACCCTCACAATCAGCATCAATTGTTTTATCACAGAAGGAGATTCTAAAAAAACAGACTAGAGAAAATTCCAGCAGATAAGTCACCAAAATTGATGTTAAATTCTTTCTAATAATAAATTACCCCGGCTCCAGCAAAAAGCATGTTATTATCAAAAGAGCTAGGTGGGCCACACTTGAAGAAGAAGAAGAGAGGAATTTCAGGTCTAAACCAAAAATCCACCCTCACACTCAGCATCAACTGTTATATCACAGAACAAGATTCTAAAGAAACAGACTAGACAAAATTCCAGCAGATAAGTCACCTAAATTGACATTAAATTCTCTCTAATAATAAATTACCTCCGCTCCAGCAAAAAGCATGTTATTACCAACTTCCATAGTGTGGACCTGTCCAACTAGTCCACTGATATCGTAACTAGCACCATTCTGGATATTCCATGCCTACAAGAGATACAAGAGAAAGCAATGAATTAAAGCTGAGCAGCTCACTGATTCAAGAATTGCCAAAGAAAATAATAACAAAGGCCAAAGGAGACCCAGTCAACCGCTCACCTTAACTGTATTAGGCATGCCGACAAACACCCAAGGACCTTCACAAGTGAAACACCCAACTTCTCCCCTGAGGTTGATCACTTGAACACATTGACCAGTGTGACAGTCCCAGATTCGTACTGTTCCATCTTTGCTTCCAGAGTAGAGCTTGGTAGATCCAGAAGGAAGTGCTATTCCAGAAACACTCTGTCATAAAAAGCATCAGGTGAGTACAAACCTACTTTTATGCCAGACAGGCAAAAAAAATTCAACATCTTGATTAGCACAGGACGGAAACAAATTGGAGTTTAACAAAACATTTGGTGCAACCAAGTTTTCTCTATCCACAGTCTTGGATATAAGAGAGAACACAAAAGGCAAAAGCTGTAAATAGTACCTTTTTATGCCCCTCAAGCTTAGCCAGCATGGCAAAATCAACACCTTGAAACCATGAATGCAAGAAAGGACATGCATCACCTTTCACACAATTGCCCGATATCCAGTAGCGGCAGACTTTTTCTTGGGGTGTTTGAGGGTTTTTTTCTATTGATGAATCGCCTCTCTTTCTAGAAGATGAATTCGCTGAATTCCCCGAACTAGATTCAGGGCCCTTCCCAGGGCAATCCTCAGGCATTGACAGCTTTGCAGCTCGATAGTAAACATTGCGTGGAAGAGATGCCTCGTGCAAAAACCTGCAGGGATTCCGCTTGCACCTCCCTTCTAACCAGAAAGTGCATACTCCGGGGCTTGTTGGTGCTGTTTGAAGCCGATTATAGTGAGCAGCTGATTTCTGTGTCCAACCCACAGTATTCCTTGCTGTCTTAATACCCATGCTATTATACAGAAAAACAGACAATCAATCCCTGAACCGAATAACCTTTCCAAAGTCAACTCAAAGCACCAGAACTCGTTCTTGCAAGAATATCCATCGCAGAAAAACCAAGGTCCGCTGTAGCCAGCAATCCCAGGCAAGTCACTTCCTCTATCACCAATAACACAGAATAAGGAACAATCGACCTATAAGAGAATGCATAACCATCTCCATCCATGATTTCCATCTCTTTCAGTTCCAACCAGATCAAAATCACCCAGAAACAGGATAAACTGAAAAACCTATAACACGAATGACTCAATGGTACAACAACGTCACATTGTCCAAGCCCTTCACATGAAAACTTCCAGTCATGAAACCCAACTTCCAAACTCGCCATCCCAGTAACAGCCCCTCATAATCAAGATAACAACTCCCCGATCCTTTCAGGCGGAAGAAAACCCGATTCCTTCGGGATCAAGAAACCCAACAATCCCCGCGAACGAGTACCGAACGGAAGCCTGACGGCCCTCGTCGTCACCGGCGGAAACCCACCTTCCAGAAAACCCTCCGACGGCAAGCGGGAGATCGCCATCGTCAAAAGAAGATGATGAAACCCACCTAACGGAAACTTCCTCGCTACACTTCGCTAGAAACCGCACGGGGAGAGGCGTCGAAAGAAGCAAGCAAGCAAACCTGAGGAGACGCAAAGCGACGGACCCACGATCGCCCTCGAGTCGAAGAACGGAGATCGGCGATCCGATGATCGGAAAGGCTCTGCCGAGTCGCAACGGCACGGCGAGAGAGCGGCGGAGAGAGAGACGGAAAAACGGCGGAGACAACCTTTCTTGAGTGGAAATAGCCGTTGGCCTGGGCCTTCGTCCATAGGAAGGCAAAGCGCGTACGCATCACGCGGCGTGGAAAAGATTTTCTTGATTTTTTACACTGGATAATAGGAGAAAAAAATAAATAAAAAGGGAAAGATCATTAAATATGACGTAAAGGATAAATTTTGCCCCAAGACATCTATTTAGGAAATGTTCAAATTTCAATTTCGAGGTGTTAGAGATTTACTGAATATGTTTTTGGAAAATTTTTAGAGGGCGAAGAATATATAAATGCAAAAAGAGCAGGCGAGGGAAGTTATTTTTGTTATCATTATTTAAAAAGTGTGGGATTTAATTTTACTTGTAAAACTTCTTGAAAATATTGTAGTGAAGGAGATATAAATGTAAAAAATGAGGTGGAAAAAGAGGAGGCAAGGGAAGTCATTTTCAGTATCGTTATTTTAAAAATTGTGAATTATTTTTATTTGTATATTTCTCATGAATATCATGCTGACATGGAACGACGTTTTTATCATGCTTGGAATAGTCCTGCGTGACTTTGGATAAATGCTCAATAAAAGCACGTCGATAATGAAAAAAAAAAAAACTTACGCTTAAAAATTGAGAAATAACGAAAAGTATCGATCTCATCATGATGGGAAATATTCAAAGACGAACAACCTCTTGAAATATTCAAAGACGAACAATCATGCATGAGTTACTTCATGACTTTTTTGTGCTTAATTAAGTCATGAATCGGGATTTTCTTTAAAATGGTTAGAAATCAAAAGTAGCCGATGAATTTGGCAGAGATAAGCAAATAGAAGAATCAAACAAATTGCAATTAATAAAGGATATGGCTATTTCCATTCTCTATATAATTAAATACATCCCATTAACACTGAGAAGATTAAATTGCTCTTAATAATTCAAGAGCCGCACTATTTCTACCATTTAAATAACTAAATCTACCCTTTTTTACTAAAAGGGCAAAATTGCCCTCAATCCTTCAATTGCAATTTCATGTAGTTACCCCAGATTTATTCACTTTCTTTCCTTTTTATTCTATTTTTATTTCTACTTGCAATCAAAGAGATAATTCAGTCATCATCATAGTCATCGAGTAAGAGCCTAAATGGTGCATGGTAAGTTTGTGAGAATACTAAGCATATTTAATGGAACAAAAGTATTCGGTATGTTTGAGGAAAGATAACTTTGAGATAGAATCATTCGCCAACGAGTCTCCACCGGCAAAGAAAGGCTCACCACTAAAGAATTTCATAAAAGCTCGCATGAATCACTCAGTCGACTCAGAATCTATATGCATACATTTGAGAATGCATCTCACAAACTAGGGAACATTAAATTACCAAATCATTCAAATTAGGAAACCCACTCAGACATTTAAACAACCCGCCAGCTTTGACAGCCAAATCAACCTTTATTCTTCAACTTCTTTTAAAAATTCCTTTGTGGACGTTCTCCTTATTGGACCCATTGGATCATTTATGGCCAAAATCTCCCGTTGCTTTCATAAATATCAAATGGGTTTGGTCGATTGATAAGGTTTGAGGTGGATTTGTGAGTGTACTCCCTTCAATGAAATTTAATACTCCGGCATCACTAAGCTATCTATATTAGTAGAAAATTTTTGGTTGATAATGGTTAATCTTACGAGAAAAGTTACCAAGCAGGCTTAAGAAATATCATTGAAAATTCAATAGGATACTTTTGAAAAGAAATAGTCATGTGACATTTCCCTAGGGAAAATTGTCCAAAAGTCCTAACATTATTATGTGATAGCCAATTCAATCATGAACTTTTTAATGATATCAATTTAGTGCTAAACCTTTCAATGGTACTAATTTAATCTTAAATTTTTTTGGCAATTTACCAATTTAATCATTCCAACCAATTATGGCCGAAAACTATTGACATGGCGGTCTAGTTAGCGTTGGGCATTTTACATGGCACGGCCAGCGTAGGACGGCTAGCATTGACATAAATAATTTTTACAAATTTGTAAAATTGTTTTTGTTTTATTTTCTTTTTTAATGTGAAATATTCACATTAAAAAGTGCATCTTTTTTTTTTGTACTGGAATAATAAGGCCTAAGATAGGCATACAAAATCATCCGATGATCCACCAATCATCTCATCATTCTATATAAATAGAGCTTTGAAGCATGTCGGCTTCATTTTTGGCAAATTAAAAACCTCTTCAAAAGAAGAGAGACAAGTCCATCATATCGAGAATCTTTTGCTTGGACAATTCGTGACCATCACTCGAACTTTGATTCATGATTTACCACATGGATTACTAGCACAATAAGCCTATATAAATTAGAATTTGAGGGGGTTAGTATACTAGAAGTGTCAAAAGTTGTGTACGACGTTTACTTTGGTGCCAAAAGTTTATTTTGGATCACTTAAGTGTCAACAAATTTGAAAACAATCATTTCAGTACCAACACCAATCTAATTGGCTAGAAATCTGATGTAACACTTTTTTATTAATTTTTGAAGCTAATGTGGCTCATTGTATGCCATTTGAAAATACATCATTTGTACAAAAATCCCCAAATAAAATAAAATAAAATAAAAAATGAAAATAAAATGCATCCAAACAACAAAACGATGCCATTTGGCGTTTTTTCCCTAAGTAAGAACCCTAAATCCCCAAATTGAGAGAGAGAGAGAGAGAGAGAGAGAGAGAGAGAGAGAGGGCATGGGCTTCCTCCTTGTCTTCTTCCCCAAAGAATAACACCAGCAATGGCACCAGCAGCTACACCAGCAGTGGCACCTTTTACCCCCTTTCTTCCTCCTCCTCCTCCTCCGTCCTCACCTCCTATTCTTCCCACCACTTCTTGCCTGAGCAACAACCTCAGCTTCTCTTCGCTCACCTGGTCAAGCAACTACAATGGTGGCTGAGCGACAGAAGGCGAACGACGGTGGCCGAGTGTTGGCAGTGGGCGTTGGGCGAGGATTGGACAAAGAACCCTAATTTCAATCCCCATATGAACTATACGGTGTCATTTTTGTGAGGCTATCCACGTATGATGGCAAAACGACGTTGTTTCTTAAGGAGGATGGAAAATGATGTCATTTAAAAGCTACCACAACGTTTTTTTTTTAAATATAAAAGTCACGTAATTAATTTGGTCGGAATCTCTCGCCAATGGTACCAAATTAATTGTTTTTTTCTCTAATTTGGCATTTAAGTTATCCGACAGAAATTTTTAGCACCATAGTGAGCGCCATATATAACTTTTTGCACTTCTAGTGTACTTTCTCTCAAATTTGAGTCTTCAAATAGCTAGGATGAGTGTTTATAATAGCTAGTCCTACATTAAAAGAGGGTCATGGCTCTATCATCACGGTCTACCCCATTTCTCCTGAGAAAATTATCAAAAAAGTTTTAAATTTATTGTAAGTATGCCAATTCAGTCATAAACCTTTTAATTTGGACAATTTAGTTATAAATCTTTTTATGATTTGTTAATATTGTCCTTTTTCCAATTTTTGTTGGCAATCACTAAACTAGACACTAACCGTTGTATGTAACACAATCAACGCTAATGTAGACAACTTTTTGAATCATTAAAGTTTTTTTTGTTTTTTTTATTTCCTTATTTAACCATCAGTAGATATGGATGCATTTCTCTTCTCTACTTCTCAGTGAGATATCGCAGAATATCAACATTCCCACCATGATTATGGTCTATCGCTACTTGAGTGGCTAACAATTCGGAACGGATAGCCTTATCAACACCATGTTGTGGCGACTAGTTGTTGCCAACGGGATTGTCAAGCTCTGGTTGATTCTTAGTTATTGTGAATGCACTTCCTCAAATCAAGTCATAATGGTCTTCTTAGGCATACCAAAAAGATATTTCACTAAAAATTAGTGAAATACGTTTCACCAAAGATTGGTCTTTGGTTTTTATTAAATTGGGTTCGATGGCAGTTCGGACAAGAATTGAATTACGTAACAAGGATAAAAAAACAATTAAATTTAAAAGGAAAGGAAATGCAACTACAAAAACTAAGAAAATACATAACTTTGTGTTGATGATCATGGATCATTGATGTAACTTCTTATGAGCAGTTAATATTATTCATGCCTTTATAAACAATTACAACTACAATCCTTAAACATTAGGTTCTATCACCGTATGCCTACCCAAGCGGTTACAACTCTTTGAATGCCCTTGGACATTTTTTTTAAGCGGTCCTACTTTATTGGTACTTTTAACTCTCACTCTCAGATTTTTACAATACCTCATTACAAGGCATGAGAGTCGAAACCCCACACTTAAAGTGTCATGCCTCCTTGCAGTGTCACGCCTCATTGCAGAGCGTAGGAGTTGAAACCCACACTTAAAACTAAATCATCTCCATTCCAACTCCCATGATAATATGAGAATTCAAACCCTTCACCTCCTCCTTCCCATGTGGGAAAAGTAACCACTGAAGCAAACCCCAGTGTTGCCCTTGAACTTAACCATCGATTGGTTTCTTCATCTTCAATCACCATCTTTACTTTGTCTTCATTCAACTTCTAACACTTAAGTGATAATCATTGATCTATCGTCATTTTATGTTAACAATTGTATATCATGGTCATTAATAATCATCATAGTCATCAATAAGTGTTTCCTCTGTCAGTAATCGAGTAATAATCCAACGATAGTTAACATCAAGCTCTATATTCATTCAATGTGATTCAAGTTGGCGTCATGTTCAAAAGAATTTCATTATTTTTGTGTCAACAGTCTATATTGTTTAATTTCACGATCCTACACTTTGCACCATGAGTTTTCCAGAAAACGAATATCTTCCACTTTATGTGTTGCGCTAGAAGGTGCAAACTGTAGGTATTTTCACTGCAAAGTATACAAGTTTGAAGAGCGTGACCACTCACTCAGATAATAGGAAGTTATCAATGATATACGTTAGGGTTAATACCACAAAGAACCTCAAATTGATACACTTACGACAAATTTACCCAAAATTAAATTTTTAACCACAAAAATCCCAAATGGGCACACCCAAGATATATTTACCCAAATCTAATATTTTGACCATTAAAAACCCTAAACTAGTATATTTGTGACAAATTTAACCTAAATTAATTTTTTAACAAATCCCAATCTAAAACTGGTATATTTGTGACAAATTTATCCTAAACTAATTTTTTTACCATCAAAAACCTCAACCTGGTATACTTGTAACAAATTTACCATTCGTTAGTTTCTATCAAATTTTATTGTTAAATTTATTGATGTGGATGCCACATGATGACATATTATGGTAACATGGCAAGTCCATGTGAAAATCCATAAGGTTAATATCACAAAAAATCTCAAATTTTGCATAGATGGTTTGGGTTTTTTTTTGTGATCTAAGGCCAATACACAGGAAAAAAAGTCATATTTAATAAAGCTCTTACCTTCCTATTTTGAAATATCATATTTCGGTTCTGTAATGAGTTAAATTTATTTCCCTAAAATGGAAAAATTATATTTTTATTTTTAGTTTTTTTGCTAATTTCATACATTTTTTAAGTAGGTAATATTCCTCTCAACCTCTTGCTCTTCGACCATACCTTTGAGTTGTGAATTACAATTCACATGCAAATTTAATTAAATATAAATGTAGGCGATGATATCTTTTATAATCTATCAATTGGAGTCGGAGGAAATTCACTAGAGATTGGAAATAAACATTAGGTAGAATCTTGCCCTTTTCACAATATAACAAATGTTTCTCTTACTAGACTACTAGTTCTCTCGATCAAAACCAATAGAGTTTTCTTATGAAATTATATTTCCCTCCATCTCTAATTTGATGAAATTTTTTCTATTCTTGCCTTTGAAATTTTGATGAGTTATAGGTTATGAACATCATTTGTATGCAAATCTAACATATATTAAAATTTGGGTGATATCAATATTTGTAATCAACCAAACCCAGATATGGAAAACATGGCCTAATAATACAATTGAACTTCCCCTCATGCATGAAAATTATTAGGAGTTCACTTTTTAAAGTTACATTTGGTTCAATGCGGAATTAAATGTCTCAAGAATTGGGATTCCAATTCCTACATATTTCATATTTGGATAGAGATCAATATATGGAATTAGATCTTTCTTGAAGTAGGATTCCTCCAAAAAGTGCGGAGCTGGATTACCTAATAATATCTAGTGTTGAAATTTCAATGCCACATTTTTTTAATAGTACGAAACCATCAAAAGCCTAACACTATCACTAGGACAATTACCAAAAAAACTCTTAAACCTATTGCAATTGTATTAATTCAATTTTAAATTTTATTTTTACCAATTCAATTCTAAATATTTTGCATTTGTGTCAATTCAATCCATCCGACCAATTTTGGCTAACCAATGCTAACATAGATGCTTTGGCGGGCTGACTTTGTTTTAATTATATTTTATTTTTTTTCAAATTTTTAATTTGTAATTCTTTTTTTTTCTTTTTTTCCCTCATTCTTCCTTCTTTCTTTAGCTAGTCATTGGCAGCAAGGGCCGGTCATCCTCATTGGCCGCTAATGAGGCTCGACCTCACCATGGCTAGATAGGGTCAAGCCTTGCTAGATCTGGTGGGGCTTGGCCCCTGGTTGCCGACAGTGACGAGCTAGAGGAAGAATGAGGAAGGAGAAAAAAAAATGAGGAAGAAAAAAGGAGAAGAAAACAAAACAAAAAAAAATGCTAAAATGTCATTAAAAATTATCAATATTAGCTTCCGCCGGATGGCCAACATCCATATTAATGTCAGCCAAATTGAGGCAACAAAGATTTAGGAAAAAAAAAAGAGAGTACGTTTCAAGAAATTTCCTTGCAATCACATGAAAGTTCTGCCTGAACTCAAGTCCGAGATTCATTAAAAAGGTGGCGGCTCCTTGAAATTATCAATAAATCCACGTGAAGAAGGCAGACTACGTATTTATCGGGTCCCGAAGTGAGCTACGGAACCTAAACCTTATCCAACCAGCTTTTATCGTAGAAGGGTCAACCTCCCGGTTCCCACGTTCGTCAATTTTGACCGCTTAATGAAGTTTTGAAATGCCAAGATGAATTGACCACCTTTCCCTTCTTGTGTACGAGTTCGCCTTCTCCTTTTTAGGCAATGTTCCCAATCATGCATAGAATGAAAGAGGGGAAAATTTGTCAACCCATTGCATATTTATTATTTTAGTCTTAAATTTTTCAATTTTATCAATTGAAATCTGAACTTTTAATATTTTGTCAATTGAATATATTCAGCCAATTTTAATTATAAATTGCTATTTATACTTGTCATTCTATGTGACACAACTAGCATTGACACATATAATTTTAAGGGTTAATACCTTGAAAAACCCAAAATTGGTACACTTGTGACAAATTTACCCAAAACTATTTTTTTAACCATGAAAAACCCTAAACTGGTAAACTTGTGATAAATTTACCTCGACTGATTATAAAAAAACCCTAAACTGGTACATTTATGACAAATTTACCCCAAACTAATTTATTCGATTGCAAAAAACCCTAAACTGGTAAATTTGTGATAAATATACCCTATGCTAAATTGGATTAATACCACAAAAAAATCATAAAAATTTTAAACTGTGACAAACGGAACGTAAAATCTTAAATTGGTACACTGGTTAACTGCCACGTGTCATTTAATTTAATAATTTGAGAATAAAATTTAACGAAAACTAACATAGGGTAAATTTGTCACAAGTGTACCAGTTTGGAATAAATTTGTCAAAAGTATACCAGTTTGGAGTTTTTGGTGGTCAAAAAAATAGTTTGGGATAAATTTGTCATAAGTGTACCAGTTTAGGGTTTTTAGGGTATTATCCCTAATTTTAAATATTATCTTTCGAATTTTTATGCATTTTTTTTTCTTATCTTCTCTTTTCCCTCTTTTTTTTCCTTTAAATTTGTAGCTAGCGAGGGTCATAGGGCAAGGGCAGCAAAGCCCTCGTTGATCATGGGAAAAGGTCGCAACCCTCGCCCAACCTCGCCTAAATCTTGGGAAGGCCATCGCGGCCTTGAGCAAGGCTACGTTACCTAGATCTCATCAAAGTTGCCTCGTCCATGGCTGCTCGAGCTTTGATTTTCAGCCATGGCCATGAGCTCTATAACTCAAATGGTCATGATCGCAAGCATCAAGCTCAACTTGTCATGGTAGCTACAAACCTATAGCTCAAGCTCGACCTCGAGCAGCTTAAAGCTCGAGTTTGGCAATTATGGCTGTGATTCATGCTCAAGCAGCCATGGGTGAGGTTGGGCAAGAGCCGCCAGGGGCGAGGGACAATGAGCCATCACTAGCCACAAGTTAAAAAAAAAAAAAAGGGGGAAGAAGAAAAGAAAGAAGGAAAAAGAAAAGAATGATAAAAAATAAGAAAAAAATATTAAAATACTATTAAAAATTATCATTGTTAACATTAGCTGTGCCATGTAAACACCCAAAGTCCATAGCAGTGATTTACAGCCAAAATCAACCTAATGGACTCAACTGACAAAATGTGAAATGATTTAGAACTCAATTGACAAAATTATAAGATTTATGATTCTTTAGAAAATTTTCCATGAAAAAAGACGAGTCATAAGGAAAATTCCAAATAATAGTATGAAGTGCTTTCCTTTTTTCAAATAAGGGTATGCAATCCCCTTGTTTTCTTAAATAGCGACCTCAAGTGGAACTTATTCCAAATAAGGGCTTAAAGTGACCATATTAGTCTCAAATATTGGCCTAACCTTGATAGCCGAAAGGTATTTTCATCATTTATTTTTAAATTTTTTTTCATTATTTATTTATTTTTTATTTATTTCTTTTTCCCACTTCCCTCTGCCGAACTCATGCGAGGGCTGCCCTCACCCGACACCGGTGAGGGTTGCACTCACCAAATCAGGCAAAGGCTAGGGTGAGGAATTAGCCCAAGCTTGACCTCACCTGATTGGAATAAAAATAAAAAAAAAAATAAAAGGAAAGAAAAATAAAAATCTTAATAAAATATACTTATAATTTGTTTGAATAAAATATCCCTTCTCCGATGACCGGAATAGTCACTGCTAACCAAAAGTCCTTATTTAAGATGATTTGGCCAATTTAGGCTCTTATTTAAAATAATTTCCACTTCAAACTATTATTTTAAAAAAAAATGAGAACATTTTAGGCTTTTATTTGAAATTTTCCCACGAGTCATATGACAAAACAATATTATGTCAATAAATATAATATAATTAAGAAATTGCAAAGGGCTTCTTAAATGGTAAGTTTATCCGCCCTCGCCGTTCAAGGCTGATTTAATGGGAATCAATCCAGTACTTGAAATCTTCGAGACACTGCATTGAATTGAAAGAATGTTACTATTATCCGCGTTTCAATACTTGCATTCCTAAAAACTGCCAAACAAGGCTAGGAAATACGTGCACAATTTTGTGAAACCAATATTAATATATCTAATAATTTAAGTTGTTGGATGAATGCAAAGTTGATTTTGAAAATTGTGATGCGTACATTAACATTTGACATTAAAACAAACCTAATGAGAAGAGATAAATCATAAATGTTTGAGGTTAATGACAGGTCTAGAGACATTCGACTATAGGATCTCTTAATCTTATATCATGGAGAAGCTTATGAGATCATTATCAACTTATTTAAAAGTTAAAGTTGGTAGATAAAAATTTGCGATTAATTTACTATTTAAAGTATCTTAACAGAAACCTAGAGGTTTGCTAGGTGGTTTTAGGTTCATGATTGAGGTGCTTAAATTGTAAATTCTCCATTCGAAGTAACCGAAGATCACAACCACCGGTCTTGGGTAAACCCTACTTAAAACACAAGGACGAAGCCGCCCGTGTGCATTGCATTTTCCTTCATGCTTCGTAAGAGGAAACTTCCTCTAACCAGTCTATTGGTAGATTACAAATGTGGATATCACCTAAAATTATTATTAATAAAGTTTGCATCCAAATGCTGGTTATGTTTGTAATCTACCGATCAAAGACGTGATTGAATAAATTTTCTCTGACCAAGGATGGATGAAGACATATGAATCGTAGTAGCTGGTCAAGCAAAAACTCTTGATCTTTCATGCCATAAAAGAACTATATTATTTGAAATGTTAAATAAGACTATTGTCACGGAAGACTCGCGAGTGTGACCACCTATAAAGAGACTAATGGTGCAAGATGCCCTTACATGGATAAGATCGAGATAAACGTATGTAAAAGTGAGAATTTTGCGGACTCAGTCACGTGAATCTTACTTGGGTTCATGAAAGCCACGCAACCGTATGAGAAACGTCCCTATTTGATCATGAGACTAGCCTGCGCAACGCATTAAAGGTTATGAACACATTTAAAGTCCCGGTGGTTGGTCTGATTTTTGAGGCGTTTATGATCATTTTCATCTTTTTGGTTATATGATGAGAATCCAAATACAATGATGATTAATGCACTAAGTACCTCCGGCAAGGCTGCATTTGCGGTGAGCTGGTAAATCCGGATAGAATAAACTTTTATCCCAAAACCCACATTAAAATGTATCATTTAGGGAGAGGATATGTTCCGACAGGATTTCCCCTATCAAGAGAGGGGGAACAGAACAAGAATGCGGCCAACGAAGTGTTGTCCCTATTCACAGGTAATGTGAGGTTAGGAATAACGAATTTCTTATGGTAAAAACAGAGCGATTTTGCAAGTTTATTATTATGGGTAGTTTCTGCAAAGGAGCAAACTCATGACAATATTCAATACTTGAATCCTTGATGCAGATGCTACATAGTTGATTCTCATCCTTCTAAGACTATGAGCGTAATAAGAGCATCCATCGACAATACAATCACCCTCCTCCTTTTTTCATCATGAATGATCTTCTTCCTCCAAAATGACCTAGGTTAATAGGGAAATTCCAATTCATTGCGTCTTTCAACGGGAGTTGAAGCAGCTACTTTCGAAGTAACATACTGAAAAGTAACAACCTGAGTGGAAGAGTCAAGTTCAAAAAGAGAATTCCTTGCTTGTTTCTCTCATTCAAAATTGTGCACGAAACTTTCATCTTTTTCATCACTATTGTGTTGTGGTTCTCTTTCTATCTTCCTCCCTCCCTCTGTCCCTCCCTCCGAGAACTCAATCAAGAGTGCAAACCTCAATGCCATTGTTATCCTTCACCAATCAACATGAAAGAGGGGGGGGGGGGAGCAAACACTTTGGTGAATTATTCCATTATACCTTAATGGTGAACTTCATCCATTCTATCCTTACTTTCTTCCAACCACATCCAATAACACATTTTCCATTTAGAACACTTTCAGAAAACACTTTTCCATACATCTATTCCTAAAAACAAATCTCTTAATTTCTCAATTTCTATCACGCATCAAGTTGGTATCTTGGCTCTTGTTTGTACAAGTTTGAGAGATTTCTTCATTTTCCATTAATTCGATTTAAAGAGGCTTTTGGAGCAAGAACACAACGAAAAGTGTGACCATCCTATAGAGGATCTCCAGCAAAAAATTGAGAGGGTCCTCACTCTCTTGGAGAATCAAATACGACAAGAACAATTGCACAGAGCTTACCATGCTAATCCAGTAACTCAAACAAACTCTTGCGACAAATCCAATGACACTGGAGGTGACTAGTGATTTAAATTGTCAAGTTAGAAGAAGAAGAGGAAGGCACCATGAAAATGACCACGACCTTAAAGTGGAGGTGTCTTAATTTGAAGATAGCCTTAATTCGGATGACTTTGTTGATTGGCTGAATATTATCGAATGAGTATTTGACTTCCACTCATACTCGGATAAAAAGAGATGCAAGATCGTTGTTCTTAAGAGTAAAAAGCATGCTTCACTTTGGTGCGAAAACCTAAAAAATCATAGAATTAGGGATAGAAAAGGCAGAGTCAAGTCTTGAGAAAAACTCTAAGAGATATATGGAAAAGAGGTTCTTAAAAGAGGTTCTTACCCAACAACTACATGCAATACTTGTTTTGAAAGATGAATCCTCTCAAGTAACATGGGATGAGTATTGAAGAATATATTAGGTAGATTGAACAACACTTATAAGGTCTGATGTTCTAGAATTGCAAGAGTAGAGCATGACTCATTTTATCGGAGGATTAAACATGGAGATCGTCAACTTAGACTTAGTTCAACTTCAATCATATTGGTCCTTTGAAGATGTTTGCAAATTCGTCATCCAAGTGGAGAAACAACTAAAGCATGGCGAGGGTTTTTCGACTCTTCAACTAGAGAGACATCCTTCTTTAAGGTTGCATCTTCAGGCAAGGTCGACAACACTTTAAAACAAGTAAAAAGAAAAGGATAAGTCTGCTGAATTCGTAACAAAGAAAACAGAAATTAAAAGGTAGAAAATCATTCCAGTGTCACGGCTATGGACATTTGCAAGCTGATTGTCCCAGCTAAAGGGTTATGACCCTTCAAGAAATTGAGAAGATTGATTTGGAACTTCAGAAGTCCAAGCAAGATCCTGACCAGATTGAGTCCGAATATGAGGAGAAAGATGAGGTTTTGGAACAAGCGAATGATGATGAGTTACCAGTTACCTAGAGGGCTCTACACACACTAGTTGCTCTAGAAACAGATGAGTAAAGGGAGAACATCTTTCAAACTCATTGCTCCATTAATGGAAAATTGTGTTAGTGGATTATCGATGGAGAGAGTTGCACCAATGTGGCATCCACAACTTTGATTGAAAAGCTTTAGCTACCCACTTCTAAGTATCTGGAACTATACAAGCTTTAAAAGTTTAGCAAGGGGAGCGATCTTCGGGTAACTAAACAAACTCTTGTGTCATTTTCAATTGGTAAAAGTAACTAATATAATATTCTACGCGATGCTATTCCTATGGATGCATTCTATTTATTGTTAGGGAGGCCTTGCTAATTTGATAGGAAAACTGTGCATCCATAAAAACGCTTACTCATTCCACAATGATCAGAAATACATCACCCTTACAACTTTAAGCCTAGTCATGATCTACAAAAATCAACCCAGAGTGGGAAACGAAAAATTTTTCTTGAGTGAAATATGAGTTGAGAGGGCCATACACAAAGCACAAGACCGATTGCCTTGCTTTTGATTGAGAACAAAAAGAGTGAGATCGAGCGACTTCCACACTTTAAAATGCATGCATTGAAGAAAGAATGTGAAGTATTTCGAAAGATTTACCACTTGGATAACTTTCAATGAGAAAAATTGAGCATCAAATTGATGGGTTGGGTTGACACTACAGTCGCCAGCAGAAGCTAAGAAGTAGCATTGACTATGAATGCAACATTGGAAATGATACCTTATGTCACGTCGTAAGGATGTGTAAGTTCCTCGTCTAATCACCTAAGCTTCTTCCCCCTTCTACCATCTCAATGCTACTCGGCCAGTCTCCATGGCTTCATACTCCAGTTTTTTGCCCCCATCTTTGTGAATTTTAACGATATCACACATTATTGTGTTTCCATGAAATAATGGTTGGGAAATATAATTAATTTAATTCATTTGTAAACTAAGCTCATTATTCTGCTCTTAGATGAACACATATTAGTGTTTTTCCGATCAAAATGTCTCTTTCAACTTTTAGATACTCTTCTTGACATTGAGCTGTTTCTGAAAGCATCAACGAAGGTTTTTAGTGCCTTGATATAGTTTTTTTTTTTTTTTTTTTTGGTAAGGGCCTTGATATAGTTGTTCTCGAATGTATGAAATCACTTTTGTAAGTCTGATAGAAGATATAATCGCCATTTCAAAACTTGATAACTTTCACCATTAGCTCTAGACATTTGCTTTAACCAACCACAAAACCCATTTTCTTTATATGTAGGTCCAAAAAAGAAAAAAGGGTTGTTAAAGAGCAAAATATTGTGGCATCGGCGAAGAAGAGGAATTTTTCACTGTTCAATGAAAATTTGATATTCTGACATCACTTAAAAAAAAAAAAAAATTTATGCGAGTAGAAATTCTGCCATGTCTTCATTAAGGTAAGTACCTCTGAAAATCTCGTTAGGATGCCTTTAAAAATTACGGAGTGACACAAAACACTATACGCGCAACATTTCCCTATGGTCAATTCTTCACACCTATGTTGAACATGTCTGAAAATCAGACCATGATGATTTGTCAAGCCAAACATTTAACGACCAAGCTGATCTAGGAAAGCCTTCCAGAGTAGCGTAGCAGCTCATTAGAATTAGGCTTAGGTTTAGTACGAGAATATCCATGAAGATCTATTAGATAAAAAGGAAGAAGAAAGAAAAGAAGAAAAGTTTACTTTCACGAGAGGCATCAGCCCAATTTAAGTTTACAACCAAAAATAAATGAAATGGTCCAGAATTTTGCTCAATGGATTATTTTGCCCTATTTAGTCCCATCATAGAACAAAGCAGTCTCTCCAATATCTTTGCCGGTAAAGTAGCATTAAAAGCATCAGCTAATGACGGTCTAATCCAATATTTATTCTCACTCTTTGGTCTATCTTACTTTTTTGACTTTCATCCCTCTTATATGTTTACTCTACCTCTTTGCAGACACATATCTACTCTCGCTCTCGTCTCTCTCGAATTTTTACTCTATTGCTTGTAGAGCGTGAAAATTAAATCCCACACCTGAAAACTAAATATCACCTCTTCACCCAATTTCCTTACCACTGGGCCGAGTACCAAATGGCCAAGATTCATTCTCATTCAATGATAAGGTCAAACTACATATCAAGGTCCAATCTCAAAACCCATAATGCCAAATAGGCATCCCATTTAAGGAACTTTTCCCAAATTATAAATCCAACTCATTCTAAGGACGCGTCTTTATGAAGCTTAGCTGCTTGTCCCTCTCTACATCTCGGCTGCGGCGGTTGAAGCGGCCTTCAATGCCTGGTCGGTTCGCAGGTCATCTTTTTCAACGTTTTATCTCCTTGAAATTCCAACTATGACCCAGTCATTATCCACTTTTCTCTCTCTCTCTCTCTCTCTGGAGTACAAGTATTAATTGGGCCTCCTTCTTTCCAGATGCCAAACGGAGATCAGTGATTTCTTTCCCCTCCTGGTCGATCCCCAAAAGCTGTTGTTTGCTCTCTCTTTCTCTCTCTGAAGTACAAGTATCAATTGGGCCTCCTTTCCAGATGCCAAACGGAGATCAGTGATTTCTTTCACCTCCTGGCCGATCCCCAAAAGCTGTTGTTTCCTTCTTATCCTGAGCATTTTCTCTGAAATATTAGCAGAAAATGGCAGATCAGATGAGTGGGAGCAATGGAAACCATGGAGTCGTCTTGGAAATGAACGACAATTCCAACACCAAGGAAGAAATTAAAAGCACTTTCTTCTCTTTTCCCTTCATTCAAAAGGTTACTCGTGTTCTCATCTCCATATACTTTTTTTCCCCCAATCCCTTCTTTCTTGTTTTCCTTTTGTCCTTTTGTCCTTATGTTTTCGTATTCACTTGGATGTTCATCATTCTTTTGTTTGATCACGAATTTCTCAAAACGTTGCAGTTGATCGCAGAGGTCTTCGGGACATACTTCTTGATATTCGCGGGTTGCGGGTCCGTGGCGGTGAACTTGGACTATGACAAGGTGGTGACGCTCCCGGGGATATCGATAGTATGGGGGTTAGCGGTGATGGTGCTGGTGTACTCCGTCGGACACATCTCCGGTGCCCATTTCAACCCGGCCGTCACCATTGCTTTCGCCACCTGCAAGAGGTTTCCGTGGAAACAGGTGCAACCATATCTCTTCCAAAGTCATAACACCTAATCTACTTTTGTCTTATCTTCCTATTAAGATATGTTATAATCCGTGTCAAATGATGAAAGCCAATATTGCTTGTTTGACCTGGCAGTCATTAAAGGCCTGTCTGGAAAGCTTTGCTTAGACCACATGATTCTAAAAAGCCACCGCCATTGAATGGTTTGCAAAAGTGTCACGGGAAATTTTCCATATTCCAAAACATACTGAATCAAAGAACGATTCGAATTATTAGTTTTCACTTTTGAATGAGCTTGACGGATCCAATCTTTTCCGATCCAAGATTTATCTCAATCTCTTATTCGTTAATTAATTTGCAATCTCATGTTCTCTATCTAAGTCTTGACTCACGAAAACATTAATTTAGGCAGTTAATGGAGGATTCTTTTATTAATTTTTCACTAAGCTAAAACTTCCTCTCGGTTGCATTTTCTTCTTGGCGTGCAGGTGCCTCCATATATATTGGCACAAGTTGTGGGATCAACGTTGGCGAATGGGACACTGCGGTTGCTATTCACTGGCAAGCTGAACCATTTCCTGGGGACTCAACCGGCTGGTTCGGATGTGCAAGCATTCGTGTTTGAGTTCATCATCACTTTTTACCTCATGTTCGTCATCTCTGGCGTTGCCACCGATAATAGAGCAGTGAGTTCTAATTTCTTTCTTTTAATTACTTGCTGATAATTGGGAAAGTTTCGATGGAAATTCCTTTACAGAGAAAAAAAATTAGTGATCAATCTCTTCAAGGGGAGGCGGGATAAGAAAATCCCATAAAACCGCATGAATTCACAAAGAAATCACATGAAATCCTTGTAGACATGGAAACTAATTAATGTATTTTGTGCATAACACCTAGAGGCCGGAGGGCAGCGGGCCCGCCATCCAACCAACCTTAGGTTATTTCCCGCTTTTCTTGAACGACTTCTCCGACGACCCTTTTTGTGTCAATAGGGCCCATTCCAAACTTCTCGACGAGAGACCTCTCTCTTGACAGGAAAATGGTTGACCCACTTCTGAGTTCTAACAAAGGCTGGCCGTTCGTGTTCCAATGTCATGTTCAGATTTCCTAGTTGCCTCGATTCGTGCCATAGAAAAACGCTATATTTCCATCGATTATGCCATAAAATTTGTTACGTAGAATTTATGTCACCGTCGAGGCTGGAACGTGTTAGCGTTTGTCAGAAATCGTCAGCAAAGGGATATGGAGAATCGTGCATATTGAATGCCAGATAGATATTCATTATCTTATCACGTGCTGCTTGATAAGACTTCTCACCAAACGTTTGGCCCACGATTCTTGCAAAACCAATTTAAATATTCGTTCCAGTCAAATTACAAAAGGATTTTAAAATATGAACTTCAATTATGTCCAAAACTGATTTATTATGTCCCTTTCAGTAATTAGTTAGTTTAATTCATGTTTGTTTTTGGTGCAGATAGGGGAGCTCGCTGGCCTTGCTGTTGGTGCAACCGTCTTGCTCAACGTGATGTTTGCAGGGTATTGACCATTTCGATTCCTTATATCTTCATCTTACCCTCATCTCAGGCTGAAAATGAGATGTTGACCATGATTATTGACTGACTAACATCTTTTGAATAGAAAAATTGTTCATGATTGATTACGTCGTTTAAATAAAGAGCATCATGGGTGAATTTTATCTTATAAGATATTGCTACCTCAATTATTATATAAATTTCATGATTTACACCGTCGATGGAAAGATCATTATCAACATCTTCTTAAATTACACTCCATGTATGTACTTTGACTATCGATACAAAGAGGAAGTCATATAAATTATCGATATCGTTTTCCTCGTTACTCGGGCCGAACTTCTATCACCCCGAGAAATCAGGTTGAGCAACAAATTTTCATTTTGCTGAAAACAAAATAATAATTTGGGCAAAAATTAAGGGCGTGCATGATAAAATTTCTACTTTTTTTATTTCTCTGTTTCTCTGTTTCCCGGAATAGGTTTGGAACAGAAATCCGTTTGGTAACGCATTTGATTTTTTTATTTCTAGAACAAATTTCTATTCCAGAAATAGATTTAAAGAAAAAATCAGAAGCTAAAATTTGTAATTTCTCAATTTCTAGCCATAAATCAATTTATGTTCCAGAAGTTTTGTCATGCCTAAATATTTCGTGATGATAATCTGTGTTATTTCTTTTTATTTTTTTTGGGTGGTGGTTAGGCCAGTAACGGGAGCATCTATGAATCCGGCGAGGAGCTTGGGTCCGGCGATAGTGTTTCACCACTACGACAAGCTGTGGATCTACATCGTGGCACCAACAACCGGGGCGATTTCCGGGGCATGGATCTACAACCTGATCCGATTCACCGACAGGCCCCTCCGAGAGATCACCAAGTCCGGCTCTTTCCTCCGAAGCACCGCCCGAAATTGCTCTTCTTGAGTCAAAACTCATTCCACCCACCCACCCAGCCCACCCCTACTCCCCATCCTCCCTTCCCTCCTCTCTCTCTCTCTCTCTCTCTCTGCGGTCAAACTTGCTCCTCCTTTTAGTTCTCTCTTGACTTTTGCTAATGATGCGTGCATTCATGGTGAAAAAGGCTGTTCTTTAGTTCAATTGATGGCTTATTCCCTTCTCTCTGGAGTTGAAATGTTCACGCGTTGTATTTAGGAAATTAGTTTTCTACTGATCCAAACGCTGATTCCAACCTACTGAGGTCTGCAACCTCGGCCGGTTCGCTGACAGGCCCCTCCAAGAAATCACCCGGTCTGGTTCTTTCCTCCCAAGTTTCGCCGGAAGTCCCTATCCTTGATCTCTCTCTCTCTCTTTCCTTCTCATATTGAAGTTTTTCTTCTCTTTGTTTCATTTTTTCCTCGACTTGTCATCTGTACTTATGTATGCAATTCTTTTTCCCTTCTTTCGTTGGCTTCGGTTTCTTATAAGAGGGGTTTCCTCCTTTTATTTGTGGAATTGAAACGTGAAGAGCTGTCGTGAATGTTGAGAAATTGTCTTGTTTCCGTAAGAAATTGTTTCCTTTCTTGCTGCTGGAGGAGAGATTTCCCTCGCATGTCGTAGGTGACTCGTGGAAAACTTGAACTAGCATGAGCAAAGGATGAAAGAGAACCTTTAAAGAAGCATCCCAAATTAGGATTTTCATTTCGAATTTGAACCTTTAAGAAAGAACCTACAAAAACCATAATCGATTTAGCATTTTCATTTCAAATTGTATCGGATATCAGTTAGGATTCTGATCTTACTTACAAATATGCTTCTTCTTCTTCTTTTCCTACTTTATCGCTCCTTATGTCCGGAAGTTACGCACCGCAAAATCCGCCTATCCAAAACGCTACCACAATCCACCGCCTATAGCTTTAGCCCACCGCCCCCGCCCCCGCCACCGCCACCCACGATCGACACGTCAAGTCGATCCACCATGATGCCACCCCAAGCCAGCCACTGCGTTGTTGCTGGCTGCTCCTCCACCCCAAGCGAAAAACGTTTTAAGTATTATTATCTCATGGGGTAAATTTTAGGATTTTTTGCGGTACTATAGTATCGGCTATGTTCATATTTATGTATCAATCAGAAATCAAAAGGTTACCTGGAGGAAATTAACCAAAGATAGGAGAAAGCATTGCCCTTTTCGTAGGCAAGCAACGCATTTACTCTCTTTTTGGTATAATTACATAAAAATTCTTAATTCTATCGTACGGATGCTAATTTAGTTTTAAATCTTTCAATTTACTCCTAAATATTTTGACAATTTACTAATATAGTCTTTCCCATTAATTTTTCCCAAAAATCATGACGTGGGCGCTAGCTATTATGTGGTACGATCGGCACTAACATGGACACTATTTGTAATTTTAAATTAATTTTGCCTTTTTTTCTAAGTTATTTATATTTTTCATTTTCTTTTATTTTCTTTTCTTCTTTACTATGGACTTGCGAGGGTGCTATGGCCATCTTCTATGGCCGGCGACCTTCAGTGGCCACCATCGAGGCCTCGAACTAGTAGAGGGAAAAAAGAAAAAAAGAAAAAAAAACTCTAAAAATTAAAAATTTGCAAAAATTCTCTATGTCAACAATTTTCAGTCAAAATTAATTGGAACGACTATATTGACAAAATATTTATAGGTTTAGGATTAAATTAACCAAATTAAAAAGTTTAGAACTGAATTGACATTCGTACAATAGGTTTAAGAAATTTTCGGTAATTTTCCCCGAATTAACTTATGATAGTCAAGCCAAGTAACACGAGTTTATGGTGGAGCAAAACATTTAAACCGGTGTGGGTAGTAAAAAAAATATGTTGGTTTAAAAAGAAAATGGAATGATTAATTTGAGGAGAGGCAATTTTAATGAAGATCTAATAAAAAAAATAATCCCACATAAATTTCCCTTGTATAGTTAATGTTGAATTGGTTTTCCAAAATCATTGCACGATTGATTTCCTAATATGCATACGTGAGACGTGTGGTCTGAAAGCATGGTGAAATAGAGCTTCGTTCCAACTTTCCCCACACCTGTTCAGTTCCTATGACTAAACAACATTCTATAAGTTTATCATGATATAAACCCGATATTGCGAAGGCTTGCTCAAATGATAAGCTTGTCCATCCCGGTCGCTCAAGGCTAAACAGATGGGAATTAATCCTGTGCTCAAACTTTCGGACACTGCATTATTATCAAAAGATGGATATTCTTATCTGCCTTCAATTCTTGCATACATAACGAAACTCCCAAATAAGATCAAGAGGTACGTGCACAATTTTGTAACGCTGTCATTGATTTATATAGTATTTTAAATTATTATACGAACGTGAGATTAACTTCAAATGTTGTAAAATTTCTTACACATCCATTAGCATTTGACATTTAAAAAAACAAAAAAAACAAAAATAGGAAGGTAACATAGATTATGAATGTTGGAGATAAATAACATGTCTAGAGACGTTGGAATATATCATCTTTTAGAATCTTGTGAAATCATTATCAATTATTTGAAAAAGAAAACACAATAAGCTAAATGTGTGCTTAGTTTTTTTTTTTTGGGTTATAAAATTTGTGGTTAGTTGACAATAAAATATTCTAATCGGAAGCACTAGACGTTCGGTAGGTGGTTTTAGGTTCATCATTCTGGTGCTACAAATTTGTTCTTTAATTAAGTTTGCGCATGAGCGACAAAATATTTATAACCTACCAATTACAAAACCGATTGGAAGAAATTTTATTGAGTTGAGGATGGATGAATAAAGCCAAGCTAAAAGTCAAGATTCTTAATGCCATAAAAGAACTCCAATAGAAGGTTTTGATATTTGAAATGTTAAATTTATAACCTGCCAATTAAAAAACCAGTTGAAAGAAATTTTATTAAGTTGATGGATGAATAAAGCCAAGCTAAAACCATTGGCCACAGTGGCTCCGCTGGCAAGTCTTCCCCATCATGGGGAGACCCACTGACCCCTTCTTGGAGGGCGAGGGTTCGGCTCGCCGCGGAGACGCTTGGCGTCTTACCTGTTCCACAGGGGTGGTGAGTCCTCCCGTGGGGCCCCAGGGTTTACTCTAGCCACCCGCGGCGTACGGGCTTCCCTGGATCATAAAAAAAAAATAAAGCCAAGTTAAAAGTCAAGATTCTTAATGCCATAAAAGAACTCTAATAGAAGGTTTTGATATTTGGAATGTTAAGTTTATAACCTACTAATTAAAAAACCGATTGAAAGAAATTTTATTGAATTGAGGATGAATGAATAAAGCAAAGCTAAAAGTCAAGATTCTTAATGCCATAAAAGAACTCTAATAGAATGTTTTGATATTTGAAATGTTAAATTTATAACCTACCAATTAAAAAATCAGTTTAAAGAAATTTTATTGAATTGAGGATGAATGAATAAAGCAAACCTAAAAGTCAAGATTCTTAATGCCATAAAAGAACTCCAATAGAAAGTTTTGATATTTGAAATGTTAAATTTATAAATTACCAATTAAAAAATCGGTTGAAAGAAATTTTATTAAGTTGAGGATGGACGAATAAAGCCAAGCTAAAACCACTGGCCGCGGTGGCTCCGCTGGCAAGTCTTCCCCATCTTGGGGGGACCCACTGACCCCTTCTTGGAGGGCGAGGGTTCGACTCGCCGCGGAGACGCTTGGCATCTTATCTGTTCCACAGGGGTGGTGAGTCCTCCCGTGGGGCCCCAGGGTTTACTCCAGCCGCCCACGGCGTACGGGCTTCCCTGGGTCATAAAAAAATAAAAATAAAGCCAAGTTAAAAGTCAAGATTCTTAATGCCATAAAAGAACTCCTATAGAAGGTTTTGATATTTGGAATGTTAAGTTTATAACCTACTAATTAAAAAACCGATTGAAAGAGATTCTATTGAGTTGAGGATGGATAAATAAAGCCAAGCTAAAAGTCAAGATTCTTAATGCCATAAAAGAACTCCAATATAAGGTTTTGATATTTGAAATATTAAATTTATAACCTACCAATTAAAAAACCGATTGAAATAAATTTTATTAAGTTGATGATGGATAAATAAAGCCAAGCTAAACGACTGTTGACCAAAGTGGTTCCTCAAGCACAAAAATATAAATAACTAAATAAATAAATAATAAAGCCAAGCTAAAAGTCAAGATTCTTAATGCCATAAAAGAACTCCAATAGAAGGTTTTGACATTTGAAATGTTAAATTTATAACCTATCAATTAAAAAACCGAATGACAGAAATTTTATTAAGTTAAGGATGGATGAATAAAGCCAAGCTAAAACCATCGGCCATGGTAGCTCCGCTGGCAAGTCTTCCCCATCGTGGGGGGACCCACTGACCCCTTCTCGGTGGGCGAGGGTTCGACTCACCATGGAGACACTTGGTGTCTTACTCGTTCCACAGGGGTGGTGGATCCTTTCGTGGGGCCCCAGGGTTTACTCCAGCCGCCCACGGCGTACGAGGCTTCCCTAGGTCATCAAAAAAATAAAAATAAACCCAAGCTAAAAGTCAATATTCTTAATGCCATAAAAGACCATAAATAGAAGGTTTTGATATTTGAAAAGTTAAATTTAAAACCTACCATTTAAAAAACCGGTTGAAAGAAATTTTCTTGAGTTGAGGATGAAAAACAAAGTCAAACTAAAAGTCAAGATTCTTAATGCCATAAAAGAACTCCACTAGAAGGTTTTGATATTTGAAATGTTAAGTTTATAACCTATCAATTAAAAAATCGGTTGAAATTTTTTTTATTAAGTTGATGATGGATAAATAAAGCCAAGCTAAAAGTCAAGATTCTTAATGCCATAAAAAAAGTCCAATAGAAGGTTTTGATATTTGAAATATTAAATTTTTAACCTACCAATTAAAAAATCGGTTGAAAGAAATTTTATTGAGTTGAGGATAAATGAATAAAGCCAAGCTAAAACCACTGGCCGCTGTGGCTCTATTGGCAAGTCGTCCCCATCGTAGGGGGACCCACTGACCTCTTCTCGGAGGGCGAGGGTTTGATTCGCCGCGGATACGCTTGGCATCTTACCCGTTCCACGGGGGTGGTGGGTTCTCCCGTGGGGTCCCAGGGTTTACTCCAACCACTCACGGCGTACGGGGTTTCCCTGGGACACCAAAAAAAAGAAAGAAAAACCAAGCTAAAAGTCAAGATTCTTAATGCTATAAAAGAACTCCCATAGAAGGTTTTGATATTTGAAATGTTAAGTTTATAACCTACCAATTAAAAAATCGGTTGAAAAAAATTATATTGAGTTGATGATTGATAAATAAAGCCAAACTAAAAGTCAAGATTCTTAATGCCATAAAAGAACTCCAATATAAGGTTTTGATATTTGAAATATTAAATTTATAACCTACCAATTAAAAAACCGATTGAAATAAATTTTATTGAGTTGGGGATGGATAAATAAAGCTAGATGGTTTTGATATTTCAAATGTTAAGTTTATAACTTAACAATTAAAAAACCGGTTGAAAGAAATTTTATTAAGATTAGGATGGATAAATAAAGCCAAGCTAAAAGTCAAGATTCTTAATGCCATAGAAGAACTTCAATAGAAGGTTTTGATATTTCAAATGTTAAATTTATAACCTACCAATTAAAAAACCGGTTGAAAGAAATTTTATTGAGTTGAGGATGGATGAATCAAGCCAAACTAAAAGTCAAGATTTTTAATGCTACAAAAGAACTCCAATAGAAAGTTTTCATATTTGAAATGTTAAATTTATAAACTACTAATTAAAAAACCAGTCGAAAGAAATTTTATTGAGTTGAGGATGGATGAATAAAGCCAAACTAAAATCACTGGCCGCGGTGGCTCCGCTAGCAAGTATTCCCCATCGTGGGGGGACCCACTAACCCCTTCTCGGAGGGCGAGGGTTCGACTCGGCACGGGGATGCTTGGCGTCTTACCCGTTCCACGAGGGTGGTGGGTCCTCCCGTGAGGCCCCAGGGTTTACTCTAACTGCCCATGGCATACAGGGCTTCCCTGGGTCATAAAAAAAAAAAAAACCCAAGCTAAAAGTAAATATTCTTAATGCCATAAAAGAACTCCAATAAAAGGTTTTGATATTTGAAATGTTAAATTTATAGTCTACCAATTAAAAAACCGGTTGAAAGAATTTTTTTTTTTTTGTCGGTCCTACTCTAATCCTATTCTAACACTCACTCTTAGACTTTTGCCTTGCAAGCCTCTTTGCAGGGCGTGGGAGTCGAAACCCTTCCAACTTGGAAGGGGGAGGTTGAAAGAAATTTTATTGAATTGAGGATGGATAAATAAAGTCAAACTAAAAGTCAAGATTCTTAATACTATAAAAGAACTCCAATAGAAGGTTTTGATATTTGAAATGTTAAATTTATAACCAGTCAATTAAAAAATAGGTTGAAAGAAATTTTATTGAATTGAGGATGGATAATTAAAGCCAAGCTAAAAGTCAACATTCTTAATGCCATAAAAGAACTCCAATAGAAGGTTTTGATATTTGAAATGTTAAATTTATAACATACCAATTAAAAAATTAGTTGAAAGAAAATTTATTGAGTTGAGGATGGATGAATAAAGCCAAGCTAAAACCACTGGCCACGGTGGCTCCGCTGGCAAGTCTTCCCCATCGTGGGGGGACCCACTAACCCTTTCTCGGAGGGCGAGGGTTCGATTCGCCGCGGAGACGCTTGGCGTCTTACCCATTCCACGGAGATGGTGGGTCCTCCCATGGGGCCCTAGGGCTTACTCCAGCCGCCCGCGGCGTACGAGGCTTCCATGGGTCATCTAAAAATAAAAAATAAACCAAGCTAAAAGTCAAGATTCTTAATGCCACAAAAGAACTCCAATAGAAGGTTTTGGTATTGGAAATGTTAAGTTTAGAACCTACCAATTAAAAATTCGGTTGAAAAGAATTATATTGAGTTGATGATGGATAAATAAAGCCAAGCTAAAAGTCCAGATTCTTAATCCCATAAAAGAACTCCAATAAAAGATTTTGATATTTCGAATGTTAAGTTTATAACCTACCAATTAAAAAACCAGTTGAAAGAATTATATTGAGTTGAGGATGAATGAATAAAGAAAAACTAAAAATTAAGATTCTTAAAGCCATAAAAGAACTCCAAAAGAAAGTTTTGATATTTGAAATGTTAAATTTTATAAAGTACCAATTAAAAAAACAGTTGAAAGAAATTTTATTGAGTTGAGAATTGATGAATAAAGCCAAGCTAAAACCACTAGCTGCGGTGGCATCGCTGGCAAGTCTTCCCCATCGTGGGGAGACCCACTGAACCCTTCTCGGAGGAAGAGGGTTCGACTCGCCACGGAGACGCTTGGTGTCTTACCTGTTGCACTAGGGTGGTGGGTCCTCCCGTGGGGCCCCAGGGTTTGCTCCAGCCGCCCACGGCGTACAGGGCTTCCGTGAGTCATAAAAAAAAATAAACCCGAGCTAAAAGTAAATGTTCTTAATGCCATAAAATAACTCTAATAAAATGTTTTGATATTTGAAATGTTAAATTTATAGCCTACCAATTAAAAAACCGGTTGTAAATTTTTTTTTTCGTTCCTACTCTAATCCTATTCTAGCACTCACTCTCAGACTTTTGCCTTGCAAGCCTCCTTGCACGGCGTAGGAGTCGAAACGCTTCCAACTAGGAAGGGGGAGGTTGAAAGAAATTTTATTGAGTTGATGATCGATAAATAAAGCCAAGCTAAAAGCCAAGATTCTTAATGTTACAAAAGAACTCTAATAGAAGGTTTTGGTATAGGAAATGTTGAGTTTAGAATCGACCAATTAAAAATTCGGTTAAAAAGAATTATATTGAGTTGATGATGGATAAAAAAAGCAAAGCTAAAAGCCAAGATTCTTAATGCCATAAAAGAACTCCAATAGAAGATTTTGATATTTCGAATGTTTTTATATCCTATCAATTAAAAAGCTGGTTGAAAGAAATTTTATTTTGTTGAGGATAGATAAATAAAGCCAAGCTAAAAGTTAAGATTCTTAATGTCATAAAATAACTCTAATAGAAGGTTTTGATATTTGAAATGTTAAATTTATAACCTACCAATTAAAAGACCGATTGAAATAAGTTTTGTTGAGTTGAGAATGTATAAATAAAGTCAAGCTAAAAGTCAAGATTCTTAATGCTATAAAAGAACTCTAATAGAAGATTTTGATATTTGAAATGTTAAATTTATAACCTACTAATTAAAAAACCGGTTGAAAGAAATTTTATTGAATTGAGGATGAATGAATAAAGCAAAACGAAAAGTTAAGATTCTTAATGCCATAAAAGAACTCCTAAATAAAGTTTTGATATTTGAAATGTTAAATTTTATAAAGTACCAATTAAAAAAACAGTTGAAAGAAATTTTATTGAGTTGAGAATGGATGAATAAAGCCAAGCTAAAACCACTAGCTGCGGTGGCATCGCTGGCAAGTCTTCCCCATCGTGGGGGGACCCACTGAACCCTTCTCGGAGGAAGAGGGTTCGACTCGCCACGGAGACGCTTGGTGTCTTACCCGTTGCACTGGGGTGGTGGGTCCTCCCGTGGGGCCCCAGGGTTTACTCTAGCCGCCCACGGCGTACAGGGCTTCCCTGGGTCATAAAAAAAATAAACCCGAGCTAAAAGTAAATATTCTTAATGCCATAAAAGAACTCCAATAAAATGTTTTGATATTTGAAATGTTAAATTTATAGCCTACCAATTAAAAAACCGGTTGTAAATTTTTTTTATTTATTTCGTTCCTACTCTAATCCTATTCTAACACTCACTCTCAGACTTTTACCCTGCAAGCCTCCTTGCACGGCGTGGGAGTCGAAACGCTTCCAACTAGGAAGGGGGAGGTTGAAAGAAATTTTATTGAGTTGATGATCGATAAATAAAGCCAAGCTAAAAGCAAAGATTCTTAATGTTACAAAAGAACTCCAATATAAGGTTTTGGTATAGGAAATGTTGAGTTTAGAATCGACGGCTTAAAAATTCGGTTAAAAAGAATTATATTGAGTTGATGATGGATAAAAAAGCAAAGCTAAAAGTCAAGATTCTTAATGCCATAAAAGAACTCCAATAGAAGATTTTGATATTTCGAATGTTTTTATATCCTATCAATTAAAAAACTGGTTGAAAGAAATTTTATTTTGTTGAGGATGGATAAATAAAGCCGAGCTAAAAGTTAAGATTCTTAATGTCATAAAATAACTCTAATAGAAGGTTTTGATATTTGAAATGTTAAATTTATAACCTACCAATTAAAAAACCGATTGAAATAAGTTTTGTTGAGTTGAGGATGTGTAAATAAAGTCAAACTAAAAGTCAAGATTCTTTTAATGCCAGAAAAGAACTCGAATAAAAGGTTTTGATATTTGAAATGTTAAGTTTATAACCTACCAATTAAAAAGCCGGTTGAAAGATATTTTATTGAGTTGAGGATGTATAAACTAAAAGTCAAGATTCTTTTAATGCCATAAAATAACTCCAATAGAAGGTTTTGATATTTGAAATGTTAAGTTTATAACCTACCAATTAAAAAGCCGGTTGAAAGATATTTTATTGAGTTGAGGATGTATAAATAAAGCCAAACTAAAAGTCAAGAGTCTTTTAATGCCATAAAAGAACTCCAATAGATGGTTTTGATATTTGAAATGTTAAGTTTATAACTTACCAAACTTAAAATTTGAGATGTTAAGTTTATAACCCAATTAAAAAGGTTGAAAGAAATTTTATTGAGTTGAGGATGGATAAATAAAGCCAAGCTAAAAGTCAAGATTCTTAATGCCATAAAAGAATTCCAATATAAGGTTTTGACATTTGAAATGTTAAATTTATAACCTACAAATTAAAAAACCGGATGAAAGAAATTTTATTGAGTTGATGATGAATGGATAAAGCAAAACTAAAAGTTCAGATTCTTAATGCCATAAAAGGACTCCAATAGAAAGTTTTGAAATTTGAAATGTTAAATTTATAAATTTCCAATTAAAAAAACGGTTGAAATCAATTTTATTGAGTTGAGAATGGATGAATAAAGCAAAGCTAAAAGCACTGGCCGCGGTGGCTTCGCTGGCAAGTCTTCCCCATCATGGGGGGACCCACTGAACCCTTCTTGGAGGAAGAAAGTTCGACTCGCGACGGAGATGCTTGTTGTCTTACCCGTTCCATTGGGGGTGGTGGGTCCTCCTGTGGGGCCCTAGGGTTTACTCCAGCCGCCCACGGCGTACAGGGCTTCCCTGAGTCATAAAACAAAAATAAACCCAAGCTAAAAGTAAATATTATTAATGCCATAAAAGAACTCTAATAAAATGTTTGATATTTGAAATGTTAAATTTATAGCCTACCAATTAAAAAACCGGTTCAATCATGAAGAGGGTTTGGAAAATAGAGGGTTTGGCAAGGAAAAGGAAGATCCAAAAAAGCTTGTTAGACACTTTGATGGTGATGGACATCCTGTCCATTACTATAAAGACAATTATGGTCATTGCTTTTGGGATCCTTTTTGCCAATGTTCCCATTGCACAAATTCCCCTGACGAAGTAGATCCTTTAGCAAGATCTCCACCTCGACGGAAAAAGTCAAAAAATAAGGTGTACCAAAGATACTTAAACGGAGATCCCTCCGTTGATACTCTTGGTGAGTGTGACAAGTACCAGTACATGGTTTCTTATGCTCCACCTCCACCACCGAGTTCAATACTACACCCGAAGTCCCACCAGATCCACCAAAATCACCTCCACCATCTCCTCCTCGAAAAAAGCAAACCCTCTCCCCGTTTTATAAGCCAATCCAAAAATGGGCCAAGAAACATTCTTACCCATTTGAGGCTCCAGCGAAACACCTCCCACTTCTTCTATTGCCATGTTCCAATAAACGATTTTCCCCCTCTTACCGTAGAAAAGTTCAAAACTTTCGTTTCCTGTTCCAGGAATTCATTGATCCACAAAACATATATCGTCATGTTCCGAAAATAGCAACCCCCACGATGTGGATGAACAGGGGAAGACATAAAAAGATTTATGCTTTCTTTGAAGCTGTTCTAAATTGGCAATCGAGACTCTGTTGGCACAAAACAATGCCTTTAAGGTAATTGATTCCAAAATTGGAAACTTGCAACAAGATCTCCGAAGATATGATGAAAGCACAAAGAAGATACTTTCTGAGTTCCAGAAACGGCTTCATACCCTGGAATCAGGACAACATCTTGGATATCATTATCTTGAAAGTCCAAAGCCAGAAATTGAAAAACTCAAGAAGCAAATCCAACTTCTTGAAAAAGGAAGGTTTAGACCTTTCGATCCATTGGCACTTTCTGTTAGAACTGGGTATGTACCTCCACCACCACACACCTCTATTTTTGCCACTATCCCAGAAGATCCCTACAGAAGAGAACCAGACATGGCACAAATACGAAATCGCCTCAAGGCCCCGCGAAGGATAAAGGGAAAGAAAAATGGCGCCTACGAGAATCAAGTTCGCTTGTGATAAGAGAGAGGCCAGATCAGATGATGCTATCAAATCCATTAGAATCATTTCTAAAGGATTTGAGTACTCAGGAATCTAACCCCGCCATACAACAACCAGATTCTGCCATTCTAGAAAAGCAGACCATGCTTCCAACAGAACAAACTTCTCCTGATACTGAGTCAGATTCAGTATCTCTCTCCTCCTCTTCATCCTTCTCAATTCCTACAGTTGATCCCCTTCCTACTAATTCCCTTCCTATTGTGCCAGTCACTTCATCAATATTAATGGCTGATCCTCTGGATGATGAAATGGAATCAAACTATTCTGACCCAGAATATGGTCAGACGAGTAATCCTGCTCGACCTACATCCATAGCATCCAAACAATTCTTTACCATTGATGATATTCTTTATCCCAAATGGCCAAAAAGACTTGAAGAATTTCATACTTGGTTGAATACCCAGTCCATTACCAACCATGACACGAATGATGTCCTTTACCACTTTGTTACAAGATTCACGAAGTCTCAAACTTTGGTGGCAATCACTTTCGAACAAGACCGGATACATTTTCGATGTCACCAAACTTCAGCCATGCCATCACCCTCTTATATCATGTTTTTGTGGGAAAACCCACTGATCTCATAGAGATAAAAAGGAGAGAATTATTTGAAAGAAGATGCTGCTCCCTCCAGAAAAGGCATCTTGACAAGCATTACCGACTAATGCTTCAAATTTTTTACCAAGTCGGAGCATATCCAAATTTGAAGCATGTTTTCTTTACTTCCTTTCCTAAAGAACTATCTCAGATGGTTGAAAGATCGTTCTTCGGAAAACAAAGGAGAGTACAAGATATTCCCTTGGGAGAAATACAACAAGAAATCCACTTGTGCCTTGAAGAATTGTGTTTAAAGCGCCAGATGGTCCGCACCTACATCACATATGACAAGCGCCTTGAATCAGCTTGTTCCCGTCAGAAGTTAAAAATCAAATGCTCCAAGCAAGACTGTGATGGTACTTGTGGCAAGTATTCTAGAAAAAAAAAGCATTACAAGAAGTTCTAGTGGAACAGACCCAAACATGGCTTCAAGCATTTCCGAAAAAAGAAGAAATGGCGATACCTACGGAAAAGGAAAGATCGCACAGGCCGCAAGAAATCAAACCGTTGCTACATCTGCAACCAGAAAGGACATTTTGCCAAGAATTGCCCTCAAGCAAGAAAATGTCAGAATCATATAATTCATCACATTGAGAATGAAACATGTATTTCTTTTGAAAATGATGATATTGAGTCCTTATTCTCTGCTGAAGAAGAACCATCTGAACAAACTCTTTGTGCCATTCCACTTGTATCAAACTTCTAGTGAGAATGAGTCGACTCGAGTCGAAGACATTTTTCACATTTCACCCACATCTCCGAAACCAAATCTTGATATCTTCTCAAGCCAAACTCACTGTCCTTATTTCCCAAAAAAATTCTCACCTCAAAGTTTGCCAAACCAATCACCGTTATTGCTCTCATTGATCTTTGGAGCAAGTTGTTCCATTTTAGATACTAAAGTTCTTCTGAAGAATTCGGACTCCTTATATCGATATTTCAACTCGGCTTCTGGAGATACCTTATCCACAAGCGTCAGAACCACTCCAGTAACTGTCCAGTTTTTTCCTCAGTGTTCCATAACCACACAAAATTTTGGATCAAGTCTCCCCAATAAAGATCTGATAATTGGGTGGGATATTATGACTCAAATCTCTCAACTTCGCATCATTCCCGGAAAAGGTCTTAGATATAAAGACCAATTCTCGAGTTTGTCAACATTCAGAGACTTTTTTTCCATTCAGATGAGTCTACTCGATCCAATTATGCAAAAGTTGTTAGAATCTTGTTCGGAATCCCATTCAAAATTTGCCCAAAAATGTCCCCATCCTTTGTGGAAAAATCCAGAGTTCTTTGTTCGCCTTCCCTTCAAGAAAAATGAAGATATAAATCCGACCAAGGCGAGTCATATGGGAATGAATCCAGAGCATATGGTTTTAGCCCAAAGAGAATGCTTAGAACTATTGCAACAAGGCCTTATTGAAATCTCCAATTCTCAATGGGCTTGTGAAGCTTTTTATGTCAATAAACGTGCTGAGCAAAATAGAGGGAAAATGAGACTGGTAATCAACTATCAGTCTCTCAATCTTTTTCTCCAGGATGATAAATTCCCTCTACCATCCAAAGACTCTCTCTTTGCTGGCCTGACTAAGGCCCATATCTATTCCAAATTCGACCTTAAAGCCGGATTTTGGCAACTAGGCATCCACCTTGAAGACAGATCCAAAACAGGATTCTGTATCCCGAACCAGCATTTCCTGTGGAAAGTCCTTCCTTTTGGCCTAAAGGTAGCACCATCCCTTTTTCAAAAGGCCATGTGTTGTATTTTCCAACCAATCTTGTCAACTGCAGCCGTATACATTGACGACATTCTGCTCTATAGTCCTGATGAGTAGTCACACTATCAACTCCTTGAGCAATTTGCAGAAATTGTGAAGAAACATGGTATCATGCTTTCTCAAAGAAAGATGAATATCGCCCAGACATAAATCGAATTTCTTGGTATGCACCTTAACAAAGGTACGTACTACCCAGGGCCACATATTGCTCAAGAATTATTGAAGTTTCTGAAGACAACTTCACCACAAAACAAGTTCAGCAATTTCTTGGGATAATTAATTATCTCAGAGATTTTGTCCCAAATATTGCAAAGCTTTTTGATTAATTTGCAATCCATGCTAAAGAAAAATCCCCCACCTTGGGGAAAACTCCAGACTAAAGCAGTTGCTGAGCTTAAGGAGATTACGCAAAATCTCCCACCACTACAAATACCATCAACAGGAAGAAGAATTCTTCAAATAGACGCCGGTGATGAATACTAGGCAACCATCCTATTTGAAGAAATTGATGGTAAGAGACACCTCTGTGCTCATAAAAGTGGAAAGTTTTCTCAAGCTGAAATGCATTACCACTCCACTTTTAAAGAAATCTTGGCAAAAAATGGAATCAAAAAGTTTGAGTTTCATCTCATCGGCCATCACTTCTTGGTAGAATTAGACATGGCATCTTTTCTTCAGATGACCAAGTTTAAACATAAGCAGATTCCAAATTCTCAGTTGCTTCAATGGGCTGAATGGTTTTCAAAATACTCTTTTGAAACCAAACACATTCCTGGCAAAAAAAATGTACTTGTTGACTTTTTGTCAAGACCCAAAGCACCAGCTGAAATCAACATGTACATCAAGCGACCTGCCTTCCATATGCTCAATTATGGTGTAAAATACAAGATTGAGAAGATCAAAGACTTGTCAAGCTGGAAATATCCCCAGGAGATTGTTCAACACATCCAAAATGACAATATTGCTGAAAATATGGAAAATCTTATGTGGCAATGTCACACAGATTTGTTCAGATTCAATGGAGGTTCGATTCTCTATCCTTCTGGGTTAAAGTTAAATTATCCTTTCATTCATCCTCTCATCTAGAAGGAAGATGATTTCCCTGACCAACTCAAGACGCTGTTATGGTACTTAACCAATAAGTACTTGATAGCTATTGAAATTCCAACTAGGAGATTCATTGCAAACCTCACCAGGATATTTTTACTCGGAAGGAATGTAGAAAAAGAAAGCGATAAAAACCTCTTAGACTTTCTTAATTGGTTTTATCATCCTACATGTTGGAAACAAGACTTGGAAAGAGAATTGAGAACCATGACACCAAATCCACGAAGTCCACACCATCCCTTTTCCGACGTCCATGGCATTTTTCACAAATAATGGCACAATTATCGATAATGCACAGGAAATAGGGACCACATCTTACAAACCCCATCTGAACAGCAGGGAAGCCCGGATTTACAAATCTTATCCAAGATCTGTTAAATTCTGCGAAAACGAGTACGACAACTCCAGAGAATCCTGTGTCAAGAAAACAAAACCATTCCTGAAGACGTTTGGAATGATGCACCCACTACATGGGATCATTATGACCTAGCACCATAAGCTAGGGAAGCACTCGAGCAATACAGACAAGCTGCATCGTCCCAAGAGCATGAAATGACAGGAACATATGATATTGTCCAATCCACCCAAGACCCCTATGAACGCTTTGGAGGTCCTCTATCCCAGGATCCCTATGACCAAGGACCTTCGTCCTTATTCCAGAACATGGACATATTCTTTTATGCACAACCATCCAACTGGCCTCAGCCAAGCATCCTTGCCAACACTCAAGAAGATGACAACACAAACTGGGCTGAAGAAGAAGCATCCCATTGGGCTCATGAAGAAGCATCCTCATCACGAAGGTTGAGCCAAATCCTCTCACCTGAAGACCTTGAAGCCCTTGAACAAAAATACGAGGCACATCTCTTATAAGACAGTTTTGATGACTCAGTCTGTAGCTACAATGCTCGTGACGGACGAGATCGCTGAATCTGTACATCTTCACTGTAGTAAGTCACTGATCACTTTTACTGTAGCACTAGGCTAGGGAAAGTACTGTTCACAGTACGGTCACTGTTCATAGTGTGCGAATAATTCCCTACCGGAAGTTTCCGGTGCCTCTGTTTGTATCCGGACCTATTACTTAGGTCCTTGTTTGTATCTTTGTGACCTCTTATCGTCTATATAAGACGAGGAGGGTGTAATGTGTTGGGCAGAGTCCCCTGAAGTAAAGTGTGTGCTTTAGAATTCTCTTATGGCTTTCTAAATCTCTCTTCTTCTCCAGCATGGTAGGATCCTCCAAGAAATGCAACTTGGATAGGTTAGGAACGTTTCCATCCTGGCATCTATGGGTGTCTTTACGCTCTGAACTAAAAGGCTGAGTGGTTTTCTGCTAAAAGGCTGTCCCTAAAGGGCTTGAACGGGAGTTGTTCGCCCATTGTGGGAAGGCATACCTGCAAAAAATTGTTCTTGGCTCTCCCTGGTTCTAAGTCTAGGTCCATTCACTGGTATTAGAATTCCAATAGAATGTTTTGATATTTGAAATGTTAAGTTTGTAACCTACCAATTAAAAAGCCGGTTGAAAGAAATTTTATTGAGTTGAGGATGAATAAATAAAGCTAAGATAAAAGTCAAGATTCTTAATGCCATAAAAGAATTGCAATAGAATGTTTTGATATTTGAAATGTTAAATTTATAACCTAGCAATTAAAAAATCGGTTGAAAGAAATTTTATTGAGTTGATGATGAATGAATAAAGCGAAACTAAAAGTCAAGATTCTTAATGCCATAAAAGAACTCCAATAGAAAGTTTTGATATTTGAAATTTAAATTTATAAACTACCAATTAAAAAAACGATTAAAAGAAATTTTATTGAGTTGTGAAAGGATGAATAAAGCCAAGCTAAAACCACTGGCCACGGTGGCTCCACTGGCAAGTCTTCCCCATTGTGGGGGGACCCACTGAACCCTTCTCGAAGGAAGAGGGTTCGACTCGCCACGGAGACCCTTGGTGTCTTACCCGCTCCACTAGGGTGGTGGGTCCTCCCGTGGGGCCCTAGTGTTTACTCCAGCCGCCCACAACGTACAGGGCTTCTCTAGGTCATCAAAAAAAAGAAACCCAAGCTAAAAGTAAACATTCTTAACACCATAAAAGAACTCCAATAAAAGGTTTTGATATTTGAAATGTTAAGTTTATAACCTACCAATTAAAAAGCCGGTGGAAAGAAATTTTATTGAGTTGAGGATGGATACGTAAAGCCAAGCTAAAAGTCACGATTGTTAATGCCATAAAAGAACTCCAATAGAAGCTTTTGATATTTGAAATGTTAAATTTATAACCTGTCAATTAAAAAACCGGTTGAAAGAAATTTTATTGAGTTGAGAATGAATGAATAAAGAAAAACTAAAAGTTAAGATTCTTAATGCCATAAAAGAACTCCAAAAGAAAGTTTTGATATTTGAAATGTTAAATTTTATAAACTACCAATGAAAAAACAGTTGAAAGAAATTTTATTGAGTTGAGAATGGATGAGTAAAGCCAAACTAAAACCATTAGCTGCGGTGGCATCGCTAGCAAGTCTTCCCCATCGTGGGGGGACCCACTGAACCCTTCTCGGAGGAAGAGGGTCCGGCTCGCCATGGAAACGCTTGGTGTCTTACCCGCTCCACTGGGGTGGTGGGTCCTCCTGTGGGGCCCCAGGGTTTACTCCAACCGCCCAAGACATACCGGGGTTCCTTGGGTCATGAAAAAAAAAGAAACCCAAGCTAAAAGTAAATATTCTTAATGCCATAAAATAACTCCAATAAAAGGTTTTAATATTCGAAATGTTAAATTTATAGGCTACCAATTAAAAAACCAGTTGTAATATTTTTTTTTTTTGTCGGTCTTACTCTAATCCTATTGTAACACTCACTCTCAGACTTTTCCCCTGCAAGCCTTCTTGCATGGCGTGGGAGTCGAAGCCCTTCCAACTAGGAAGGGGGAGGTTGAAAAAAATTTATTGAGTTGATGATAGATAAATAAAGTCAAACTAAAAATCAAGATTCTTAATGCCATAAAAGAACTCTAATAGAATGTTTTGATATTTGAAATGTTAAGTTTATAACCTACCAATTAAAAAGCCGGTTGAAAGAAATTTTATTGAGTTGAGGATGAATAAATAAAGCCAAGCTAAAAGTCAAGATTCTTAATGCCATAAAAGAATTACAATAGAGATTTTGATATTTGAAATGTTAAATTTATAACCTACCAATTAAAAAACCGGTTGAAAGAAATTTTATTGAGTTGAGGATGAAAGAAAAAAGCAAAACTAAAAGTCAAGATTCTTAATGCCATAAAAGAACTCCAATAGAAAGTTTTGATATTTGAAATTTAAATTTATAAACTACCAATTAAAAAAACGGTTGAAAGAAATTTTATTGAGTTGAGAATGGATGAATAAAGCCATGCTAAAACCAATGGCCGCGGTGGCTCTGCTGGTAAGTCTTCCCCATCGTGGGGGGACCCACTGAACCATTCTCGGAGGAAGAGGGTTCGACTCACCACGGAGACGCTCGGTGTTTTACTCGTTCCACTGGGGTGGTGGGTCCTCCCGTGGGGCCCCAGGGTTTACTTCAGCCGCCCACGGCGTATAGGGCTTCCCTAGGTCATGAAAAAATAAAATAAACCCAAGTTAAAAGTAAATATTCTTAATACCATAAAAGAACTCCAATATAAGGTTTTGATATTTGAAATGTTAAATTCATAGCCTACCAATTAAAAAACCATTGAAAGAATTTTTTTTTTTGGCCGGTCCTACTCTTATCCTATTCTAATACTCACTCTCAAACTTTTGCCCTACAAGCCTCCTTGCACGGCGTGGGAGTCGAAACCCTTCCAACTTGGAAGGGGAAGGTTGAAAGAAATTTTATTCAGTTGATGATAGATAAATAAAATGAAACTAAAAGTCAAGATTCTTAATGCCACAAATGAACTCCAATAGAAAGTTTTGATATTCGAAATGTTAAATTTATAACCTATCAATTAAAAAACCGGTGGAAAGAAATTTTATTGAGTTGAGGATGAATAAATAAAGCTAAGCTAAAAGTCAAGATTCTTAATGCCATAAAAGAACTACAATAGAATGTTTTGATATTTGAAATGTTAAATTTATAATCTACCAATTAAAAAACCGGTTGAAAGAAATTTTATTGAGTTGACGATGAATGAATAAAGCAAAGCTAAAAGTCAAGATTCTTAATGCCATAAAAAACTCCAACAGAAAGTTTTGATATTTGAAATGTTAAATTTATAAACTACCAATTAAAAAACCAGTTGAAAGAAATTTTATTGAATTGAGAATGGATGAAAAAAGCCAAGCTAAAACCACTGGCCGTGGTGGCTCCGCTGGCAAGTCTTCCCCATCGTGGGGGGATCCACTGAACCCTTCTCAGAGGAAGAGGGTTCGACTCGCCACGGAGACGCTTGGTATCTTATTCGCTCCATTGGGGTGGTGGGTCCTCCCGTGGGGCCCCAGGGTTTACTCCAGCCACCCACGACGTAGAGGGCTTGCCTAGGGCATCAAAAAAAAGAAACCCAAGCTAAAAGTAAATATTCTTAATACCATAAAACAACTACAATAAAAGGTTTTGATATTCGAAATGTTAAATTTATAGGTTACCAATTAAAAAACCGGTTGTAAGAATTTTTTTTTTTTTGTCGTTCCTACTCTAATCTTATTCTAACACTCACTCTCAGACTTTTGCCCTGCAAGCCTCCTTGCACGGTGTGAGAGTCGAAACCCATCCAACTAGGAAGGGGGAGGTTGAAAGAAATTTTATTGAGTTGATGATAGATAAACAAAGTCAAACTAAAAGTCTAGATTCTTAATACCATAAAAGAACTCCAATGGAAGGTTTTGATATTTGAAATGTTAAATTTATAACTTATCAATTAAAAAACCGATTGAAAGAAATTTTATTGAGTTGAGGATGAATAAATAAAGCTAAGCTAAAAATCAAGATTCTTAATGCCATAAAAGAACTCCAATAGAAGGTTTTGATATATGAAATGTTAAGTTTATAACCTACCAATTAAAAAGCCGGTTGAAAGAAATTTTATTTAGTTGATGATGGATAAATAAAGCCAAGCTAAAAGTCATGATTCTTAATGCCATAAAAGAATTCCAATAGAGGGTTTTGATATTTGAATGTTAAATTTATAACCTACAAATTAAAAAACCAGTTGAAAGAAATTTTATTGAGTTGAGGATGAATGAATAAAGCAAAACTAAAAGTCAAGATTCTTAATGCCATTAAAGAACTCCAATAGAAAGTTTTGATATTTGAAATGTTAAATTTATAAACTACCAATAAAAAAAAAACAGTTGAAAGAAATTTTACTGAGTTGAGAATGGATGAATAAAGCCAAGCTAAAACCACTGGCCGCGATGGCTCCGCTGGCAAGTCTTCCCCATCGTGGGGGGACCCACTGAACCCTTCTCGGACAAAGAGGGTTCGACTTGCCATGAAGACGCTTGGTGTCTTACCCGCTCCACTGGGGTGGTGGGTCCTCCCGTGAGGCCCTAGGGTTTACTCCAGCCGCCCACGGCGTACAGGGCTTCCTTGGGTCTTCAAAAAAAAGAAACCCAAGTTAAAAGTAAATATTCTTAATGCCATAAAAGAACTCTAATAAAATGTTTTGATATTCAAAATGTTAAATTTATAGCCTATCAATTAAAAAACCGGTTGTAAGAATTTTTTTTTTTCAGTCCTACTCTAATCTTATCCTAACACTTACTCTCAGACTTTTGTCCTGCAAGCCGCCTTGCAGGGCGTGGGAGTCGAAGCCCTTCTAACTAGGAATGGGGAGGTTGAAAAAAATTTATTGAGTTGATAATAGATAAATAAAGTCAAACTAAAAGTCAATATTCTTAATGCCATAAAAGAATTCCAATAAAAGGTTTTGATATTTGAAATGTTAAATTTATAACCTATCAATTAAAAAACCGATTGAAAGAAATTTTATTGAGTTGGGGATGGATAAATAAAGCTAAGCTAAAAGTCAAGATTCTTAATGCCATAAAAGACCTCCAATAGAAGGTTTTGATATTTGAAATGTTACGTTTATAACCTACTAATTAAAAAGCCGGTTGAAAGAAATTTTATTGAGTTGAGGTTGGATAAATAAAGCCAAGCTAAAAGTCATGATTCTTAATGTCATAAAAGAATTCCAATAGAAGGTTTTGATATTTGAAATGTTAAAATTATAAACTACCAATTAAAAAAGCGGTTGAAAGAAATTTTATTGAGTTGAGAATGGATGAATAAAGCCAAGTTAAAACCACTGGCCGCGGTGGCTCCGCTAGCAAGTCTTCCCCATCGTGGGGGGACCCACTGAACCCTTCTCATAGGAAGAGGATTCGACTTGCCACGGAGACGCTTGGTGTCTTACCCGTTCCACTGGGATGGTGGGTGCTCCCGTGGGGCCCCAGGGTTTACTCCAGCCGCCCATAGCGTACAAGGCTTCCCTGGGACATAAAAATAAAATAAACCCAAGCTAAAAGTATATATTCTTAATGCCATAAAAGAACTCCAACATAAGGTTTTGATATTTGAAATGTTAAATTTATAACCTACCAATGAAAAAACCGTTGAAAGAATTTTATTTTTTTTTGTCGGTCCTACTCTAATCCTATTCTAACACTCACTCTCAAACTTTTGCGCTACAAGCCTCCTTGCACGACGTTGGAGTCGAAACCCTTTCAACTTGGAAGGGGGAGGTTTAAAGAAATTTTATTGAGTTGATGATAGATTAATAAAGTCAAACTAAAAGTCAAAATTCTTAATTCCACAAATGAACTCCAATAGAAAGTTTTGATATTTGAAATGTTAAATTTATAACCTATCAATTAAAAAACCGGTCGAAAGAAATTTTATTGAGTTGAGGATGGATAAATAAAGCTAAGCTAAAAGTCAAGATTCTTAATGCCATAAAAGAACTCCAAAAGAAGGTTTTGATATTTGAAATGTTAAATTTATAACCTACCAATTAAAAAACCGGTTGAAAGAAATTTTATTGAGTTGAGGATGAATGAAAAAAGCAAAGCTAAAAGTCAAGATTCTTAATGCCATAAAAGAACTCCAATAGAAAGTTTTAATATTTGAAATGTTAAATTTATAAACTACCAATTAAAAAACCGGTTGAAAGAAATATTGTTGATTTGAGAATGGATGAATAAAGCCAAGCTACAACCACTGGCCGCGGTGGCTCCGCTGGCAATTCTTCCCCATCGTGGGGGGACCCACTGAACCCTTCTCGAAGGAAGAGGGTTCGACTCGGCACGGAGACGCTTGGTGACTTACCCGCTGCATTGGGGTGGTGGCTCCTCCCGCGGGAGCCCAGGGTTTACTCCAGCCGGCCATGGCGTACAGGGCTTCCCTGGGGCATAAAAAAAAAAGAAACCCTAGCTAAAAGTAAATATTCTTAATGCCATAAAAGAACTCCAATAAAAAGTTTTGATATTCGAAATGTTAAATTTATAGCCTACCAATTAAAAAACCAGTTGTAAGAATTTTTTTTTTTTTGGTCATACTCTAATCCTATTCTAACACTCACTCTCAGACTTTTGCCCTGCAAGCCTCCTTGCACGGCGTGGGAGTCGAAACCCTTCCAACTAGGAAAGGGGAGGTTGAAAGAAATTTTATTGATTTGATGATAGATAAATAAAGCTAAGCTAAAAGTCAAGATTCTTAATGCCATAAAAGAACTCCAATGGAAGGTTTTGATATTTGAAATGTTAAATTTATAACCTATCAATTAAAAAACCGGTTGAAAGAAATTTTATTGAGTTGAGGATGAATAAATAAAGCTAAGCTAAAAGTCAAGATTCTTAATGCCATAAAAGAACTCCGATAGAAGATTTTGATATTTGAAATATTAAATTTATAACCTACCAATTAAAAAACCGGCTGAAAGAAATTTTATTAAGTTGAAGATGGATGAATAAAGCCAAGCTAAAACCACTGGCTGCGGTGGCTCCGCTGGCAAGTCTTGCCCATCATAGGGGGACCCACTGACCCCTTCTTGGAGGGCGAGGGCTCGGTTCGCCGCGGAGATGCTTTGCGTCTTACCCGTTCCACAGAGATGGTGGGTCCTCCCATGGGGCCCTAGGGTTTACACCAGCCGCCCGCGGCATACGGGGCCTCCTTGTGTCATAAAAAAAATAAAATAAAGCAAAGCTAAAAGTCAATATTCTCAATGCCACAAAAGAACTCCAATAGGAGGTTTTGATATTTGAAATGTTAAATTTATAACCTACCAATTAAAAAACCGGTTGAAAGAAATTTTATTAAGTTCAGGTTGAATGAATAAAGCTAAGCTAAAAGTCAAGATTCTTTTAATGCCATAAAAGAACTCCAATAGAAGGTTTTGATATTTGAAATGTTAAATTTATAACATACCAATTAAAAAGCTAGTTGAAAGAAATTTTATTGAGTTGAGGATGAATGAATAAAGCAAAGCAAAAAGTCAAGATTCTTAATGCCATAAAAGAACTCCAATAGAAGGTTTTGATATTTGAAATGTTAAATTTATAACCCATCAATTAAAAAACCGGTTAAAAGAAATTTTATTGAGTTGAGGATGAATGAATAAAGTAAAGCTAAAAGTCAAGATTCTTAATGCCATAAAAGAACTACAATAGAAAGTTTTGATATTTGAAATGTTAAGTTTATAACCTACCAATTAAAAAGCCAGTTGAAAGAAATTTTATTGAGTTGAGGATGAATGAATAAAGCAAAGCTAAAAGTCAAGATTTTTAATGCCATAAAAGAACTCCAATAGAAAGTCTTGATATTTGAAATGTTAAATTTATAAACTACCAATTAAAAAACCGGTTGAAAGAAATTTTATTGAGTTGAGGATGGATGAATAAAGCCAAAATAAAACCACTGGCCGCGGTGGCTCCGCTGGCAAGTCTTCCCCATCGTGGGGGGACCCAGTGGACCCTTCTCGGAGGAAGAGGGTTCCCCACTTCCTCCCGTGGGGCCCTAGGGTTTATTCGGAGGAACTACAATAGAAAGTTTTGATATTTGAAATGTTAAGTTTATAACCTACCAATTAAAAAGCCAGTTGAAAGAAATTTTATTGAGTTGAGGGTTAAAAGTCAAGATTCTTAATGCCACGGAACTCCAATAGAAAGTCTTGATATTTGAAATGTTAAATTTATAAACTACCAATTAAAAAAACGTTCCACTTTAGGGTGGGGGATCCTCCCGTGGGGCCCTAGGGTTTATTCCAGCCCTTCTCGGCCCACGGAGACGCTTAGTGTCTTACCCATTCCACTAGGGTGGGGGGTCCTCCCGTGGGGCCCTAGGGTTTATTCCAGCCGCCCACGGCGTACAGGGCTTCGCTGGGTCATAAAAAAATAAAATAAACCCAAGCTAAAAGTAAATATTCTTAATGCCATAAAAGAACTCCAATAGAATGTTTTGATATTTGAAATGTTAAATTTATAGCCTACCAATTAAAAAACCGTTGAAAGAATTTTTTTTTTTTGGTCGGTCCTACTCTAATCCTATTCTAACATTCACTCTCAGACTTTTACCCTGCAAGCCTCTTTGGAGGGCGTGAGAGTCGAAACCCTTTCAACTTGAAAGGGGGAGGTCGAAAGTAATTTTATTGAGTTGATGATGGATAAATAAAGTCAAACTAAAAGTCAAGATTCTTAATGTCATAAAAGAACTCTAATAGAAGGTTTTGATATTTGAAATGTTAAATTTATAACCTATCAATTAAAAAACCGTTTGAAAGAAATTTTATTGATTTGAGGATGGAAAAATAAAGCCAAGCTAAAAGTCATGATTCTTAATGCCATAAAAGAACTCCAATAGAAGGTTTTAATATTTGAAATGTTAAATTTATAACCTACCAATTAAAAAACCGGTTGAAAGAAATTTTATTGAGTTGAAGATGGATCAATAAAGCCAAGCTAAAACCACTGGCCGCGGTGGTTCCGCTGGCAAGTCTTCCCCATCATGGGGGTACCTATTGACCCTTTCTCGGAGGGCGAGGGTTCAATTCGCCGTGGAGACGCTTGGCGTCTTACTCGTTCCACGGAGCTGGTGGGTCCACCCAAGGGGCACCAGGGTTTACTCTAGCCGCCCGCGGCATACGGGGTTTCCTTGGGTCATCGAAAAAAGTTAAAATAAAGCCAAGCTAAAAATCAAGATTCTTAATGTCACAAAAGAACTCCAATAGAAAGTTTTGGTATTGGAAATGTTAAGTTTAGAACCTATCAATTTAAAATTTGGTTGAAAAGAATTATATTGAGTTGATGATGAATAAATAAAGCCAAGCTAAAAATCAAGATTTTTAATGCCATAAAAAAACTCCAATAGAAGGTTTTGATATTTCGAATGTTAAGTTTATAACCTACCAATTAAAAAATCGGTTGAAAGAAATTTTATTGAGTTGTGGATGTATAAATAAAGCCAAGCTAAAAGTCAAGATTCTTAATGCTATAAAAGAACTCTAATAGAAGGTTTTGATATTTGAAATGTTAAATTTATAACCTACCAATTAAAAAACCGGTTGAAAGAAATTTTATTAAGTTGAGAATGTATAAATAAAGCCAAGCTAAAAGTCAAGATTCTTAATGCCATAAAAGAACTCTAATAGAAGGTTTTGATATTTGAAATGTTAAGTTTATAACCTACCAATTAAAAAACCCGTTGAAAGAAATTTTATTGAGTTGAGGATGAATGAAAAAAGCAAAGCTAAAAGTCAAGATTCTTAATACCATAAAAGAACTCCAATAGAAAATTTTGATATTTGAAATGTTAAAATTTTAACCTACCAATTAAAAAACCGGTTGAAAGAAATTTTATTGAGTTGAAGATGTATAAATAAAACCAAGCTAAAAGTCAAGAAACTTAATGCCATAAAAGAACTCCAATAAAAGGTTTTGATATTTGAAATATTAAGTTTATAACATTCCAATTAAAAATCCGATTGGATGAAATTTTATTGAGTTGAGGATGGATAAACAAAGTCAAGCTAAAAGTCAAGATTCTTAATGTCATAAAAAAACTCAAATAGAAGGTTTTGATATTTGAAATGTTAAATTTATAACCTACCAATTAAAAAACCGGTTAAAAGAAATTTTACATTTAGAAATAAGCAGGCCCCATTTATACTTATATTTGAGAGAGAGAGAGAGAAGTTGATAATGACTGGGTAATAGTTTGAATTTCAACGAGATAACACCAAGGAAGAAATTAAAAACACTTTCTTCTCTTTTCCTTCGTTCAAAAGTTTACTTGTGTGATTAAGTTTGGTTGCCAGACGGACTTGTTTTCGGAGAATCGCTATCACCGTTGGATTATAGGATGTTACCTGATTAAGTTCAGATGCCTGACAAACTCGTTGTCAGAGGATCGCCGTCGCCTTTGTACTAGGGGACGTTACCCAAATAGATTCAGATGCTCGACGGATTCATTGTTAGAGGATCGCCATCATCCTTGGATTAAGAGACGTTGCCCGATTAAGTTTGGAAGAACCAATGAATTTCGATTGATTAATAAATGAATAACGTATGCTTGACCTTATATCATTCATGTGCATGTATTATTTGCCCTTGTCTCGACCTTGAAAGTCACGCACATATTTTATATGCTATTATTTGTCTCGTGCATGTTTGATATGGCATTATTTGAGATGTGTGAGAGACATGCGAGACACGTGCATTACTTAATTGTCTTAGTGATATGGAAGGTACGTGCACATTATAATTGTTGTTATTTATGACATTAGAGGCACATGGATGTTTTAAAAGTTGTTATTCGAGTCTCAAAGGCCATGGTAGTATTTTAGAAGCTAGTATTTGACAATGAGAATATTATTGGCTTTAATTGCACTATATGTGGCATGTGTGAAATTTTATGCAATTATTAGGACTCGAGGAACTAATGTACGTTGTTAAAGTTATTATTTTTATGAGTATGAGATATCTCGTAAAATCCTGATAGGATGGATGTCTATGTAGAGGAAGAGTTTCCTTCATGTTCATAGTTAAGGTAACGCAAAGGTATTTGCCATCAACATATTGGTGCGGTTATGTTTCACATGCTTGTTCGACAGCAAGGCATCCTCCTATCTAAGGACTAGTAATTTTACTTATTGAGTCTATGACTCACTCTGTTGTTTTTGTCAGAATTGTAGGTATGGATATTTTACACTAATTCTAGAGTTGCGGTCTCGCTAGAGGAGGTAAGATTTATCCTGGCCATTTTGAGCATAGGACATGTGGTGGTTATAATCCATTGGCCCACGATAAAAAGGGCTTGTGAATAAAATTGATGTAACATAAGTAGTTGTCTGTTTGCAAGTGGTTGTTTTCTTAGCTGATTGTTGTTGCATGGGTATTTATTATGTAACCGCTTATGTATGCTCTTAATGGAAGGATAAAAAGAATCAGGATGACAACACACCTAAGACATTGCGAAAATAATTCTCGCTACTTGTGACCCTGAAGATGGAGTTGCAGTCGTTACAAATAGGGTTGGCTTTAGTATAAGAATAACCATAAAGATCTATTAGATAAAAAAGAAGAAAAGTTTACTTTCAGGAAAGAAATAAGCCCAATTTAAGTTTACAAAAAAAATAAAATGAAATGGTCCAAAACTTTATCTATTTTCCCCTATTTAGTCCCATCACAGATAAAAACAGTCTCTCCAATATCTTTGCTAGTAAAAAAGCATTAAAAACATCAGCTAATTATGGCCCAATCCAATATTTATTATTATTCTTTGGTCTATCATACTCTAACCATCGTCTCTCTCTTAGACCTTTAATCTAACACTTTGTAGACACCACTACTTTTACTCTCATCTCTCTTAAATCTTTACTATTATCTCTTGTAGAACGTGAAATCAAACCCCACGCCTGAAAAACTAAATATCCCCTCTCCATCCAATTTCCTTGCCATTGGCTGCAAACCTAGTGGGCAAGATGTCAATAATAAGGTCATACAACATATCAAGATCCAATCTCATAACCCATAATGCCAAATAGGCATCCCATTTGAGGAACTTTCCCTAAATTATAAATCCAACAAGCCTGCTCATTTTAAGGGTGTCTTATTGAAGTTTACGTGCTTGTCCCTCTCTATATCTCAGCACCGGTGGTTGAAGCGGCCTTCAATGCTTGGTTGGTTCTTTTTTTTTTTTTGGTCAGTCCTACTCTATTCCTACTTTATACTCACTCGCAGACTTGTGCCCTGCCTCTTGCAGGACGTGAGAGTCGCAACCCACTTTCAAAACTTACGCGTCTCTACCCCCATCCCTCCCTGAGAAGGTGGGGATTTGAACCCCTCACCTCTCCCTTCCATGTTGGAAGGGTGGCCACTGGGGCGAACCCCCAGTGGTTCAATGCCTGGTTGGTTCACAAGTCATCTTTTTCAACTTTTATCTCCTTGAAATTTTCATACTATTACCCAGTCATTATCCACCTCTCTCTCTCTCTCTCTCTCTCTCTCTCTCTCTCTCTCTCTCTCTCAAGTACAGTATAAATGGGGCCTGCTTATTTCCAAATGCAAAACGGAGCGAAGCCATATCGGTGATATTTTTCCCTTCTTGTCAATCTTGAAAAGCTGTTGTTTGCTTCTTATCCTGGGCATTTTCTCTGAAATATCAGCAGAAAATGGCAGCTCAGACGAGTGGAAGCAATGGGAACCATGGAGTTGTCTTGGAAATGAAAGACACTTCCAACGCCAAGGAAGAAATTAGAAGCACTTTCTTCTCTTTTCCCTTCATTCAAAAGGTTACTTGGGTTCTCATCTCCATCTAATCTTTTTTCCCCCAATCCCTTCCTTCTTATTTTCCTTTTGCCCTTTTCGTATTCACCTGGATGTTCATCAATCTCTTGTTTGATCGCTTATTTCTCAAAACGTTGCAGTTGATCGCAGAGGTCTTTGGGACTTACTTCTTGATATTCGCGGGTTGTGGGTCTGTGGCGGTGAACTTGGACTACGACAAGGTGGTGACGCTCCCGGGGATATCGATGGTATGGGGCTTAGCAGTAATGGTGCTGGTGTACTCAGTCGGACACATCTCCGGCGCCCATTTCAACCCGGCCGTCACCATTGCTTTCGCCACCTGCAAGAGGTTTCCGTGGAAACAGGTGTAACCATATCTCTTCCAAAGTCATAACGCCTGCTTCCTATTTAATATATGTTTTAATCCGTGTCAAATGCTGAACGCCAGTGACCTGGCAGTCGTTAAAGGTCTGTCTAGAAAGCTTTGTTTAGATCGCATGATTCTAACAAGCCACCGCTTTTAGAGGCCATTAGTTACTGGTTAGGTGTATCTTTTAGCTAGCCATTGAATGGTTTGCAAGAGCATAAAGGGAAATTTACATATACCGGGACATACTGAATCAATCGCATTCTAGAAGAACGTTCGAATTATTAGTTATCTATCTAAGTCTTGACTCACAAAGGCAATAATTTAGGCAATTAATGGAGGGCTCTTTTATTAATTTTTCGCTAAGCTAAAACTTCCTCTCTGTTGCATCTTCTTCTTGGCGTGCAGGTGCCTCCATATATATTGGCACAAGTTTTGGGATCAACGTTGGCGAACGGGACACTGCGGATGCTATTCACCGGCAAGCTGAACCATTTCCTTGGGACTCAACCGGCCGTTTCGGATGGGCAAGCATTTGTCTTTGAGTTCATCATCACTTTTTACCTCATGTTCATCATTTCCGGCGTTGCCACCGATAATAGAGCAGTAAGTTCCAACTTCTTTCTTTTAATTACTTGCTGATAATTGAGGAAATTTTAATGGAAATTCGTCTACAAAAAAAATAAAAATAATGATCAATCTCTTCAAGAGGAAGCGGGATAAGAAAATCTCAAAAATCGCACGAGATCACAAAGAAATCTCGTGAAATTCTTAGACATGAAAAATAATTAACGTGTTTTGTGCATATTACCTAGAGCCAGAGGGCAGCGGCCCCGCCACCCAACCAACCTTAGGTTCTTTCCCGCTTCTTCTTGAACGACTTCTCCGACAACCCTTTTTGTGTCGATACGGATCGATCCTAAATTCTTGACAAAAGAGCTCTCTCTCTTGACAAGAAAACGGTGGACCCACTTCTAAGTTCTGACGAAGGCTGGTCGTTCGTATTCTAATATCATATCATTTCCTAGTTGCATCGAATCATGTTATAGAAAAACGCTATATTTCCATTAATTGTGCCATAAAATTTCTTATGTTGAATTCATGTCACCGCTAAGGTTGGAACGTGTTAGTTTGTGTTAGTAAGCGTTACCAAAGGATAGGGAGAATCGTACAATATTTAATGCTAGATATATTTATTATTAGTTTATCACGAGAAAAGTGTTAAAGAAATCTTAAACTTTTTGTATTTGTGCCAATTTAATCATAAACATTTTTTGATGTCAATTAAGTCCTAAATGTTTTTACGTTATACCAATTTAGTCCTTTCCGACAAATTTTGGCCGGGTTTTGCTGACTAGACGCCGGCTGGCTGACGTGGCCTAGGCACTAACATTGACAATTTTTAATAATATTTTAATAATTTTAAATTTTTAAATCTTTTTTAAAAATTATTTTTTTATTTTTCCTTTTTTTCCTCCAGCCGGTCACTGAGGTCCAGCAACCGACTAGAGGAAGAAGAGGAGAAGAAAAAAATAAAATAATTCAAAAATATTAAAATATTATTAAAAGTTGTCCACGTCGGGCCGATCAAGCCACGTCAACCGGCCGGTATCCAGTCAGCAAAATCCGGCCAAAATTGGCCAGAAAGAATTGAATTTGCATAACGTAAAAATGTTTATGACTTAATTGGCACCAAAAAAAGATTTATGACTAAATTGGTACAAATGCAAAAGGTTTAAGACTTTTTAACACTTTTCCCAGTTAATCACATGCTGCTTGATAAGACTTCTCACCAAACGTCTGGCCCACGATTCTTGCAAAACCGATTTAAATATTCGTTCCAGTCAAATTAGATGATATTCCGCGTCTTAGTTTTTAAATTACAAAAGGATTTTAAAATATGAACTTCAATTATCATATTTTATATGTACCTGTCGGTGATTAGTAAATTTAATTCGGTGCAGATTGGGGAGCTCGCTGGCCTCGCTGTTGGTGCAACCGTTTTGCTCAACGTGATGTTTGCAGGGTATTGACCATTTCAATTCCTTATATCTTCATGTTACCCTCATCTCGGGCTGAAAAAGAGATGTTGACCATGATTATTGACTGACTAACATCTTTTGAATAGAAAAATTGTACATGATTAATTACGTCGTTTAAATAAAGAGCATCATGGGTGAGTTTTATCTTATAAGATATTGCTGGCTCAAATATTATATAAATTTCATGATTTACACCATTAACGGAAAGATCATTATCAACCTCTTCTAATTACACTCTATGTGTGTACTTTGACTATCGATACAAAGAGAGTCATATAAATTATCGATATCATTTTCCTCACATCTCGGACCGAACTTCTATCACCCCGAGAAATCAGGTTGAGCAACGAATTTTCATTTTGCTGAGAAACAAAATATTAATCCGGGCAGAAATTAAGTATTTCGTGACGATAATCTGTGTTAGTTATTTATTTATTTATTTTTTTTTGGGTGGTGGTTAGGCCAGTAACAGGAGCATCTATGAATCCGGCAAGGAGCTTGGGTCCGGCGATAGTGTTTCACCATTACGATAAGCTGTGGATCTACATCGTGGCACCAACTGTCGGGGCGATTGCCGGGGCGTGGATCTACAACCTGATCCGATTCACCGACAAGCCCATCCGAGAGATCACCATGTCCGGCTCTTTCCTCCGGAGCTCCGCCCGAAATTGTTCTTCTTGAGTCAAACTCATTCCAACTCACGGTCAAACTTGCTCTTCTTTTTTGTGTTCTCTTTCTATTTTTGCTCATGATGGGTGCATTCGTAGTGAGAAGGGTTAGTTTTCTTTACTTTAATTGATGGATTATTCTCTTCTCTCTGCAGTTGAAATGTTAACAGTTGCAATTGTATTTTGTAAATTACGTTTCTAATGATCCAAACGCTGATTCCAACCTACTGAGGTCTACAACCTCAGCCGGCAAGAAATCACCTGGTCTGGTTCTTTCCTCCCAAGTTTCGCCGGAAGTCCCTATCCTTGATCTTTCTCTATCTCTCTTTCCCTCTCATGTCGAAGTTTTTCTTCTCTTTGTTTCATTTTTCCCTCTTGATTTGTCATGTGTACTTATATGTACACAATTTTTTCTCCCTTCTTTCGTTTGCTTTAGTTTCTTATAAGAGGGGTTTCCTCCTTTTATTTGTGGAATTGAAACGTGAAGAGCTGTCGTGAATGTTGAGAAATTGTCTTGTTTCCGTAAGAAATTGTTTCCTTTCTTGCTGCTGGAGGAGAGATTTCCCTCGCATGTCGTAGGTGACTCGTGGAAAACTTGAACTAGCATGAGCAAAGGATGAAAGAGAACCTTTAAAGAAGCATCCCAAATTAGGATTTTCATTTCGAATTTGAACCTTTAAAAAAGAACCTACAAAAACCATAATCGATTTAGCATTTTCATTTCAAATTGAATCGGATATCAGTTAGGATTCTGATCTTACTTACAAATATGCTTCTTCTTCTTCTTTTCCTACTTTATCGCTCCTTATGTCCGGAAGTTACGCACCACAAAATCCGCCTATCCAAAACGCTACCACAATCCACCGCCTATAACTTTAGCCCGCCGCCCCCGCCCCCGCCACCGCCACCCGCGGTTGACACGTCAAGTCAATCCACCATGATGCCACCCCAAGCCAGCCACTGCGTTGTTGCTGGCTGCTCCTCCACCCCAAGCGAAAAATGTTTTAGGTATTATTATCTCATGGGGTAAATTTTAGGATTTTTTGCGGTACTATATAGTATCGGCTATGTTCATATTTATGTATCAATCAGAAATCAAAAGGTTACCTGGAGGAAATTAACCAAAGATAGGAGAAAGCATTGCCCTTTTCGTAGGCAAGCAACGCATTTACTCTCTTTTTTGGTATAATTACATAAAAATTCTTAATTCTATCGTACGGATGCTAATTTAGTTCTAAATCTTTCAATTTACTCCTAAATATTTTGACAATTTACTAATATAGTCTTTCCCATTATTTTTTCCCAAAAATCATGATGTGGACGCTAGCTATTATGTGGTACGATCAGCACTAACATGGACACTATTTGTAATTTTAAATTAATTTTGCCTTTTTTTCTAAGTTATTTATATTTTCCATTTTCTTTTATTTTCTTTTCTTCTTTACTATGGACCTGCGAGGGTGCTATGGCCATCTTCTATGGCCGGCGACCTTCGGTGGCCACCATTGAGGCCTCGAACTAGTAGAGGGAAAAAAGAAAAAAGAAAAAAAACTCTAAAAATTAAAAATTTGCAAAAATTCTCTATGTCAACAATTTTCAGTCAAAATTAATTGGAACGACTATATTGACAAACTATTTACAGGTTTATGATTAAATTAAACAAATTAAAAAGTTTAGAACTGAATTGACATCCGTACAATAGGTTTAAGAAATTTTCGGTAATTTTCCCCGAATTAACTTATGATAGTCAAGCCAAGTAACACGAGTTTATGGTGGAGCAAAACATTTAAACCGGTGTGGGTAGTAAAAAAAAAAAAAATTGTGGTTTAAAAAAAAATGGAATGATTAATTTGAGGAGAGGCAATTTTAATGAAGATCTAATAAAAAAAATAATCCCACATAAGATGTCAGTTAATTTTTCTATTCCCCGCAATAGAAAAGTGATTAAGGAATAAATTTAGAACAAAAAAAAAATTAGAAAAAAGTAACTTTTTGTTTGGTTGATGCCTGGTTTTTACTAGGCGTGTTAGATGAAGGGAACAGACTCGCCAATGCTCAAAACGTTCAGATGCCGTCTCGTTCATCGAGTTTGCTCTCAAGCGATTTCAATTCTTTGAGCATGTTCTTTGTGATCTGCAACGCAATCAGAAAATAATCAAGTAAACTATACGGGGATAGCTCTGACTGTTCAATGTTAAACGCTATCTATTATCGACTTTGGAAGAGCTTAAGACGTGTTTAATAACATTTCTATCCCGGGAAACAAATTTCTTTTCGGAAATAAATTTTTTTCTATTTCTATTCTCTAAATAATTTTTGAATAAAACAACACATTTAGTAACTACACAACATTTCTAGTCCCGGAATAGAAAAAAAAAATAGGAGTGCACTTAGTATGATTCATAATTTTTTTTTTTGTTGTAGAATTTCTTTTAATTTTTTAATAATTTTTTTTAGATTTTTCCTTTTTTTCTTCTCTTCTTTTCCTTTCTTTCTCCTCCTCTAGTAGCGGCAGATGTGGTCGGCAATTGGTGGCGGACAACGGCCGGCGATCGGCAACGGCAGGCAGCAAGTCTCTACCAGCTAATTAGAAGAGGAAGAATAAGAAAAGAAAATGAAGAAAATCACTTATTTCTAGAAATTGTTCTCCAAATCAAAAAGTTACTTTTTTCTATTTCTTGTTTTTGTTCTAAATTTATTCCTTAATCAATTTTCTATTGCGGGGAATAGAAAAATTAACTGACATCATTAGATGAATTAATCATTCCAAAATCATTGCACGATTGATTTCCTGATATGCATACGTGAGACGTGCGGTCTGAAAGCATGGTGAAATAGAGCTTCGTTCCAACTTTCTGATTCCACACTTGTTTAGTTCCTGTGACTAAACAACATTCTATAAGTTTATCATGATATAAACCCGAAATTGTGAAGGGTTGCTCAAATGATAAGCTTGTCCATCCCGGTCGCTCAAGGCTAAACAGATGGGAATTAATAATGTGCTCAAACTTTCGGACACTGCATTATTATCAAAGGATGGATATTCTTATCTGCCTTCAATTCTTGCATACTTAACGAAACTCCCAAATAAGATCAAGAGGTACGTACACAATTTTGTAACGCCGTCATTGATTTATATAGTATTTTGAATTATTATACGAACGTGAGATTAACTTCAAATGTTGTAAAATTTCTTACACATCCATTAGCATTTGACATTAAAAAAAAAAAAAAAAACAAAACAAAATAGGAAGGTGACATAGATTATGAATGTTGGAGATAAATAACATGTCTAGAGACATTGAAATATATCATCTTTTAGAATCTTCTGAAATCATTATCAATTATTTTAAAAAGAAAACACAATAAGGTAAATGTGTGATTAGTTTTTTTTTTTTGGTCAAAAAATTTGTGGTTAGTTGACTATAAAATATTCTGATCGGAACCACTAGAGGTTCGGTAGGTGGTTTTAGGTTCATCCTTCTGGTGCTACAAATTTGTTCTTTAATTAAGTTTGCGCATGAGCGATAACAATATTTATAACCTACCAATTCAAAAACCGATTGGCAAAAAATTTATTGAGTTGAGGATGAATGAATAAAACCAAGCTAAAAGTCACAATTCTTAATACCATAAAATAAAAAAAAAACTCCAATAGAAGGTTTTGATATTTAAAATGTTAAATTTATAACCTACCAATTAAAAAACCGGTTGAAAGAAATTTTATTGAATTGAGGATGGATGAATAAAGCCAAGCTAAAATCCACTGGCTTCGGTGGCTCCGCTGGCAAGTCTTCCCCATCATGGGGGGACCCATTGACCCCTTCTCGGAGGGCGAGGGTTCGACTTGCCACGGAGACGCTTGGCATCTTACCCGTTCCACGGGGCTGGTGGGTCCTCTCATGGGGCTCTAGGGTTTACTCTAGCCGCTCACAGCGTATGGGGCATCCCTGGTCATAAAATAAATAAATAAATAAAGCCAATGTAAAAGTCAAGATTCTAAATGTTATAAAAGAACTATAATATCAGGTTTTAATATTTGAAATGATAATTTTATAACCTAACAATTAAAAAACGGACTGGAAGAAATTTTATTGAGTTGAGGATGGATAAATAAAGCCAAGCTAAAATTTAATATTCTTAATGACATAAAAAAAAAAAAAAAAAAAACTCAAATAGAAGGTTTTGATATTTGAAATGTTAAATTTATAACCTATCAATTAAAAAACCGGTTGGAAGAAATTTTATTAAGTTGAGAATTGATGAATAAAGCCAAGCTAAAAGTCAAGAATTTTAATGCCATAAAAGAACTCCAATAGAAGGTTTTGATATTTGAAATGTTAAATTTATAACCTACCAATTAAAAAACCGGTTGAAAGAAATTTTATTGAGTTGAGGATAGATAAATAAAGCTAAGCTAAAAATCAAGATTCTTAATGCCATAAAAGAACTCCAATAGAAGGTTTTAATATTTGAAATGTTAAATTTATAACCTACAAATTAAAAAACTGGTTGAAAGAAATTTTATTGAGTTGAGGATGGATGGATAAAGTCAAGCTAAAAGTCAAGATTCTTAATGCCATAAAAAAAAAAAAAAAAAACTCCAATTGAAGGTTTTGATATTTGAAATGTTAATTTTATAACTTAACAATTAAAAAACCGGTTGCAAGAAATTTTATTGAGTTGAGGATAGATAAATAAAGCTAAGCTAAAAGTCAAGATTCTTAATGCCATAAAAGAACTCCAATAGAAGGTTTTGATATTTGAAATGTTAAATTTATAACATACCAATTAAAAAACCGGTTGAAAGAAATTTTATTGAGTTAAGGATGGATAAATAAAGCCAAGCTAAAACCACCGGCCGCGGTGGCTCCACTGGCAAGTCTTCCACATTGTAGGGGGACCCACTGACCCCTTCTTGGAGGGTGAGGGTTCGACTCGCTACAAAGACGCTTGGCGTCTTACCCGTTCCATGGTGGTGGTGGATCCTCCTGTGGGACCCTAGGGTTTACTCCAGCCGCCCGCGGCAACGGGGTTTCCCTGGATCGTCAAAAAAAAAAAAAAAAAAAAAGCTAAAAGTTATGATTCTTAATGCCATAAAAGAACTCCAATAAAAAGTTTTGATATTTGAAATGGTAAATTTATAACCTACCAATTAAAAAACTAGTTGAAAGAAATTTTATTGAGTTGAGGATGGATAAATAAAGTTAAGCTAAAAGTCAAAATTCTTAATGCCATAAAAGAACTCAAATAAAATGTTTTAATACTTGAAATGTTAAATTTATAACCTACCAATTAAAAAACCGGTTGAAAGAAATTTTATTGAATTAAGGATGGATGAATAAAGCCAATCTAAAACCACCGGCCGCGGTACCTCCACTAGCAAGTCTTCCCCATCATGGGGGGACCCACCGACCCCTTCTCGGAGGGCGAGGGTTCAACTCACTGCGGAGACGCTTGGCGTCCTACCCGTTCCACGGGGGTGGTGGGTCCTCTCGTGGGGCCCCAGGGTTTATTCCAGCCGCCCGCGGCGTATGGAGCTTCCCTGGATCATAAGAAAAAATAATAATAAAGTCAAGCTAAAAGTCAAGATTCTTAATGCCATAAAAGAACTTCAATATAAATTTTGATATTTGAAATGTTAAGTTTATAACCTACCAATTAAAAACCTGGTTGAAAGAAATTTTATTGAGTTGAGAATGAATAAATAAAGCAAAGCTGAAAGTCAAGATTCTTAATACCATAAAAAAAAAAAAAAAAAACTCCAATAGAAGGTTTTGATATTTGAAATATTAAATTTATAACCTACCAATTAAAAAACCAATTGAAAGAAATTTTATTGAGTTGAAGATGGATAAACAAAGCCAAGCTCAAAGTCAAGATTCTTAATGCCGTAAAAAAAAACTCCAATTGAAGGTTTTGATATTTGAAATGTTAAATTTATAACTTATCAATTAAAAAAACGATTGAAAGAAATTTTATTGAGTTGAGGATAGTTAAATAAAACTAAGCTAAAAGTCAAGATTCTTAATGCCATAAAAGAACTCCAATAGAATGTTTTGATATTTGAAATGTTAAATTTATAACCTACCAATTAAAAAACCAGTTGAAAGAAATTTTATTGAGTTGAGGATGGATAAATAAAGCCAAGCTAAAACCACTGGCCGCGGTGGCTCCGCTAGCAAGTCTTCCACATCGTGGGGGGACCCACTGACCCCTTCTCGGAGGGCGAGGGTTCAACTAGCTGCAAAGACGCTTGGCGTCTTACCCATTCCATGGTGGTGGTGGATCCTCCCGTGGGGTCCTAGGATTTACTCCAGCCGCCCGCGGCTACGGGGCTTCCCTGGATCGTCAAAAATAAAAATAAAAAACCAAGCTAAAAGTCAAGATTCTTAATGTCATAAAAGAACTCCAATAGAATGTTTTGATATTTGAAATGTTAAGTTTATAACCTACCAATTAAAAACCGGTTGGAAGAAATTTTATTGAATTAAAGATGAATACATAAAGCCAAGCTAAAAGTCAAGATTCTTAATGCTATAAAAAAAAAACTCCAATATAAGGTTTTGATATTTGAAATGTTAAATTTATAATCTACCAATTAAAAAACCGATTTCAAAAAATTTTATTGAGTTGAGGATGGATGAATAAAGCAAAGCTAAAAGTCAAGATTCTTAATGCCATAAAAGAACTCCAATAGAAGGTTTTGATATTTGAAATGTTAAATTTATAACCTACCAATTAAAAAACGGTTGAAAGAAATTTTATTGAGTTGAGGATGGATAAATGAAGCCAAGCTAAAAGTCAAGATTCTTAATACCATAAAAGAACTCCAATAGAGGGTTTTGATATTTGAAATGTTAAATAAGAACTATTGTCACGGAAGACTTGCGAAGAAGAGGACCTATAAAAAGACTAGTGGTGCAAGATGCTCTTATATGGATAAGATCAACACAAACGAATGTAAGAGTGAGACTTCTTGGGGTGAACTAAGTCACGTGAATCTTACTTGGTTTATGAAAACCAGGCATCACATGAGAAATGTCTATATTTGCTCAAAAAGCAATTTTGAAAAAGTTATAAACTTATTATACTTTGGTTAATTCAGTCCTAAATCTTTTATTTTTTTACCAATTGAAATCCTAAATATTTTTGAATTTTGCCAATTAAATCCATCCAATTAATTTTAGTCGAAAATCGCTGATGTAATTAGTGTCTAGCAAGAGTCGCTACCCAACTCTTGCAGTCACTAGGCAAGGGCCACAACCAGTGAGGGTCGGCCAGAGACCCTCGCTAGACTTTTTAGAAAAAAATGGAAAAGAAAGAAAGAAAAATTAAAAATTAAAAATATTTCAAAATCAAATTATTTTTAATATGTATAGAAAAAAATTGTCTACATCAGCACTAGCCATTTTACATGACACCACCGTTATTTACGTCAACGATTTCAACTCACACCCTTAGGCCTTGCTTATATCGGCTAATGAATTAAAGATAAGAAGCTGGATCGTGTTGTTTATTTGTATCATCACACGAGGGAATAATTCTAGCCATCACCCTTAGATTATGGGCATTGCCTAATTAAGTTCGAATGCCTAACAAACTCGTTGTTGGAGGATTGTTGTCACCCTTAGATTAGGAGATGTTGCCCGATTAAGTTTGAATGCCTGACGGACTCGTTGTCGAAGGATCACCGTCACCCTTGGATTATGGGACATTGCCCGATTAAGTACGGATGCCCGACAAATTCATTGTCAGAGGATCACCGTTATCTTTGGATTAAAAGGACGTTGCCGATTATGTTCAAAAGAACCAATGGATTTTGGTTGATTAGTAAATAAGTCCCGTATACTTGACCTTATATTATTTACGTGCATATGTTATTGACTATTGTCTTGACCTTAAAAGTCATGCACATACTTTATATGTTATTATTTGCCTCACGCATGTTTGATATGGCATTTTTTGAGATGTGTGGAACACATGCGAGACACATGCATAATTAATTGTCATCTTTAGTGATATGGAACGCATGACCCTACTATAATTGTTGTTATTTGTGACATGAGAGGTACATGGATGTTTTGAAACTTGTTATTTGAGTCTCGAAAGCCATGGTAATATTTTAGAAGCTAATATTTGACACATGAGAATATTATTGCCTATTAATTGCACTACATGTAGCATGTATGAATTTTGTTGCAATTATTAGGACTTGAGGAATTTGTGTATGCTGTTAAAGTTATTAATTGGCATATTTAGATATCTCATAGATTCATGATAGGACGGATGTCTAGGTAGAGGAAAAGTTTCCTTTATGTTCATAGTTAAGACAAAACAAAGATTTTGCTATTGATTAAAATCGATATATTGATGCGGTTATGTTCACCTGCTTATTCAACAATGAGGCATCCTCCTATCCAAGGACTAGTAAGTTTGCTTATTGAATCCATGACTCACTCCATTTTTTTTTTCAAAGTTATAGGCATGGAGGTCTTGCATTAGTTCTGGTGTTGCAATCTTGCTAGAGGAGCTAAGATTTACCATGATCTTTTTTAGCGTAGGACATGTGATGGTTGTAAATTCATTCCCCCAAAATAGAAGGGCTTAAAAAAATAACTGATGTTATATAAATAGTTGTGCATTTAAAAGTAGTCATTTTCCTAGCCTATTGTTGTAGTATGGGTATTTATTGTGCAACTGCTTCCATATGCTCTTAATAGAAAGATAAAAAGAATTGGGATGACGACACGCCTAGGATGTCACGAAAATAACCCTCACTGCTCGTAACCCTTGAGATGGAGTTGGAGTCGTTACAATTAGGGTTAGCTTTAGTATGAGAATATCCATAAAGATCTATTTGATAAAAAAAGAAGAAAAAAGAAAAGAAGAAAAGTTTACTTTCACGAGAGACATAAGCCCAATTTAAGTTTACAAACAAAAATAAATGAAATGGTCCAAAACTTTCCTCAATGGATCTTTTTTGCCCTATTTGGTCCCATCATAGAACAAATCAGTCTCTCCAATATCTTTGTTAGTAAAAGAGCATTAAAAGCATCAGCTAATTATGGCACTATCCAATATTTATTCTCATTCTTTGGTCTGTCATACTCTAACTATCATCTATCTCTTAGACTCTTACTCTAACACTTTGTAGACACACCTCCACTTTTACTCTCATCTCTCCCAAATCTTTACTTTATCATTCTAGAGCATGAAATTAAACCGCACGCTTGAAAACTAAGGCCCTATTTGGCAACACTCTTGGGAACAACTAATTATATTCTTTTCTTTCCCAAAACAAAAAATGACATAAATTCATTTGATAAATTTCTTTTCCTCAAAGCAAAAATCCAGTTTTTGTTCCTGAGAATAGTAGAATCAACAAGTAGAAAAAACTAGTTTCTTGTTCCCAAAAACAATTTTAGAATTAAAACCAACCTTTTGTTTTATTTTTTTCTCTTTTTCCCCCTTCTTTTCTCATTCTCTCTTCTTCTTCCTCCACCGGCCATTGCTGCCACCGCAGACAATCATCGATGACCTCCTGGGTGAGATCCAATGAGCAACCACAAAGAAGGAGGATGAAGAAGAGAAAAGGAAAAAAGGAAAAAGAAAAATATAACAAAAGTATAAAAAAATTTAAAGAAACAAAAAAATTTAAAAATCCTACCAAACGCATTTCTATTTCGCGAATAGAATTTTTGGATAGTGACCAAGCATCTTCAAAAACTCAGACATTGTTTCCAAAAACATAATAGAAAAAAAAAAAACCTATGAACACAAATTATTTTCGAAAACAAAATGATTACTAAAACACGTCATAAATATCCCCTCTCCATCCAATTTCATTGCAACTGGCCACATACCTAGTGGGCAAGATGTCAATGATAAGGTCAGAACCCATTATGCCAAAGAGGCATCCCATTATGTGCCAAAAAAGAGAGAGAGAGAGAGAAAAAAGAAAAAAAGAAAAAAGAAGAGGCATCCCATTAAGGAACTTTCCTTAAATTATAAATCCAATAGGCGTGCTCATCTTAAGGATGCGTCTTTTTGAAGCTTAGGTCCTTGTCCCTCTCTATATCTCAGCAACGGTTGTTGAAGTTGCCTTCAATGCTTGGTCAGTTCACAGGTCATCTTTTTTCATTGGAAGTGTCTTTTTATTTCCAAGACAAATCCATGTTTTCCATTGCTTCCACTCATCTAATCCGCCATTTTCTACTAATATTTCAGAGAAAATGCCCAGGAGAAGAAGCAAACAAATTTTCAAGCTTGACAAGAAGGGAAAAGAAATCACCATGGGTTCACTCCGTTTTACATTTGGAAATAGCAGGCCCCATTTATACTTATATTTGAGAGAGAGAGAGAGAGAAGTGGATAATGACTGGGTAATAGTTTGAATTTCAAGGAGATAACACCAAGGAAGAAATTTAAAACACTTTCTTCTCTTTTCCTTCATTCAAAAGTTTACTTGTGTGATTAAGTTTGGATGCCAGATGGACTCGTTTTCGGAGAATCACTATCACCCTTGGATTAGAGGATGTTACCCAATTAAGTTCGGATGCCCAACAAACTCGTTGTCAGAGGATCGTCGTCGCCTTTGTATTAGGGGACGTTACCCAAATAGATTCAGATGCCCGACGGATTCATTGTCAAAGGATCGCCATCATCCTTGGATTAAGAGATGTTGCCCGATTAAGTTTGGATGAACCAATGAATTTCGATTGATTAATAACTGTATTATTTGCCCTTGTCTCGACCTTGAAAGTCACGCGCATATTTTATATGCTATTATTTGTCTCATGCATGTATTATTTGCCCTTGTCTCGACCTTGAAAGTCACACACATATTTTATATGCTATTATTTGTCTCGTGCATGTTTGATATGGCATTATTTGAAACGTGTGAGAGACGTGCGAGACACGTGCATTACTTAATTGTCATTTTTAGTGATATGAAAGGCACGTGCACATTATAATTGTTGTTATTTATGACGTGAGAGGCACATGGATGTTTTAAAAGTCGTTATTCGAGTCTCAAAGGCCATGGTAGTATTTTAAAAGCTAGTATTTGACAATGAAAATATTATTGGCTTTAATTGCACTATATGTGGCATGTGTGAATTTTTATGCAATTATTAGAACTCGAGGAACTATTGTACGTTGTTAAAGTTATTAATTTTTTTGAGTATGTGATATCTCGTAAATTACTGATAGGATGGATGTCTATGTAGAGGAAGCGTTTCCTTCATGTTCATAGTTAAGGTAACGCAAAGGTTTTGTTATTGATTTGCCATCAACATATTGGTGCGGTTATGTTCACGTGCTTGTTCGACAGCAAGGCATCCTCCTATCTAAGGACTAGTAAGTTTACTTATTGAGTCTATGACTCACTCTATTGTTTTTGTCAGAATTGTAGGCATGGATATTTTACACTAATTCTAGAGTTGCAGTCCCGCTAGAGGAGGTAAGATTTATCCTGGCCATTTTAAGCATAGGATATGCGGTGGTTATAACCCATTGGCCATTTTATTCTCTTATTTTTGATACAAGAACCGTGGAAAACAAGTATATTTGGTTTTTCCTGTTCGGGTTCCGATTCGGAGATACTGGGGGAGGTGAAAAGTGGGAAGAAGGAATCGATTCAGCTCCATCTTTCTTTGGCTCTTCCGCGGAAGATTCTCGTTCCTCACGAAACGATAACCACCCAATCACGTCGAGAGCGAGGCCGATCGTCTCCTTGCAGATCTGGGTCGATCTTCTCTTACGTGCCCGAATCGTGTTCTGCAAGTCGGGAAGCGTGTCTCTGAGCCATGGGGAGGGGAAAGTTCAAAGGCAAGGCCACGGGTCGCCGCCAGTTCTTGACTCCCGATGAGATGAGTAAGCCGAGAGCGCAAAGATTTGATTTTTCTTGCGAATTTTGATGACCCTCTTTCGTTCGGCATCGCTTGTGATTGTTGGAAATAGCCCATTCGTTGAGCGTTGGTTGGTTGTTTGTTTGGATGTGGTCGAGTTGAATTTGGGTGTGGTTCTGTTTCGTTGAATCTGTTTGGTTTTCTGAGATCGCCATGTACAAATATGCAAGTTGTACCAGAGAGATAAGTGATAAGAAGATGGGAAAAAACAATCGACAATTGATTTTGTGCATGCTATTCCCTGTTTTATGTATTGCTTCATGAATGAAGCTTCAATTAGTTCATAACCTTGCGGGTATCAAGAGTTTTCTGAACAGTGATTGATCATGTTGTGGCGCTATTTTAATCCTGTGAAAATGAAAAAAAAAAAGAAAAAAAAAAGGACCTGTTGGAACTGGAACTGACCCTGAAAGCTATAACAGGGTAGGTTCCAGGTTCCAAAAATTAAGGAACCTGTACCCGATGGTAGGTTCCAGGTTCCAGACGGAACCGAACCGGAACCGGGAACTGCTCACCCCTAACACGCGACGTACGAGGCTTCCTTGGGTCATAAAAAATATATATATAAAGCCAAGCTAACGGTCAAGATTCTTAATGCCATAAAAGAACTCCAATAGAATGTTTTGATATTTGAAACATTAAATTTATAACCTACCAATTAAAAAACCGGTTAAAAGAAATTTTATTGAGTTGAGGATGGATGGATAAAGCCAAGCTAAAAGTCAAGATTCTTAATGCCAAAACAACTCCAATAGAAGGTTTTGATGTTTGAAATGTTAAATTTATAACCTACCAATTAAAAAACCGGTTGAAAGAAATTTTATTGAGTTGAGGATAGATAAATAAAGTCAAGCTCAAAGTCAAGATTTTTAATGCCATAAAAGAACTCCAATAGATGGTTTTGATATTTAAAATGTTAAATTTATAACCTACAAATTAAAAAACCGGTTGGAAGAAATTTTATTGAGTTGAGAATGGATAAATAAAGCCAAGCTAAAAGTCAAGATTCTTAATGCTATAAAAGAATTATAATAGAAGATTTTAATATTTGAAATGTTAAGATTATAACCTACCAATTAAAAAACCGGTTAAAAGAAATTTTATTGAGTTGAGGATGGATAAATAAAGTCAAGCTAAAAGTCAAGATTCTTAATGCCATAAAAGAACTCCAATAGAATGTTTTGATATTTGAAATGTTAAATTTATAACCTACCAATTAAAAAACCGGTTGAAGAAATTTTATTGAGTTGAGGATGGATGAATAAAGCCAAGCTAAAACCACTGACAGTGATGGCTCCGTTGGCAAGTCTTCCCCATCGTGGGGGGACCCACTAACCCCTTCTTGGAGGGTGAGGGTTCGACTCGCCGCGGAGACGCTTGGCGTCTTACCCGTTCAACGGGGGTGGTCGGTCCTCCCATGGGGCCCAAAGGTTTACTCTAGCCGCACGCGGCGTACGGGGCTTCCTTGGGTCATAAAAAAATAATAATAAATAAAGCCAAGCTAAAGGTCAAGATTGTTATTGCCATAAAAGAACTCCAATAGAATATTTTGATATTTGAAATTTTAAATTTATAACCTACCAATTAAAAAACCGGTTAAAAGAAATTTTATCGAGTTGAGGATGGATGGATAAAGTCAAGCTAAAAGTCAATATTATTAATGCCAAAAGAACTCCAATAGAAGGTTTTGATATTTGAAATGTTAAATTTATAACCTACCAATTAAAATACCGGTTAAAAGAAAGTTTATTGAGTTGAGGATGGATGGATAAAGCCAAGCTAAAAGTCAAGATTCTTAATGCCAAAAGAACTCCAATAGAAGGTTTTGATATTTGAAATGTTAAATTTATAACCTACCAATTAAAAAACCGGTTGAAAAAAATTTTATTGAGTTGAGGATGGATGGATAAAGCCAAGCTAAAAGTCAAGATTCTTAATGCCAAAAGAACTCCAATAGAAGGTTTTGATGTTTGAAATGTTAAATTTATAACCTACCAATTAAAAAACAGGTTGAAAGAAACTTTATTGAGTTGAGGATGGATAGATAAAGCCAAGCTAAAATTTAATATTCTTAATACCATAAATAAATAAAAAAAAAACTCAAATAGAAGGTTTTGATATTTGAAATGTTAAATTTATAACCTATCAATTAAAAAACCAGTTGGAAGAAATTTTATTGAGTTGAGGATGGATGAATAAAGCCAAGCTAAAAGTCAAGAATTTTAATGCCATAAAAAAACTCCAATAGAAGGTTTTGATATTTAAAATGTTAAATTTATAACGTACCAATTAAAAAACCGGTTGAAAGAAATTTTATTGAGTTGAGAATGGATAAATAAAGACAAGCTAAAAGTCAAGATTCTTAATGCTATAAAAGAATTATAATAGAAAATTTTGATATTTGAAATGTTAAGATTATAACCTACCAATTAAAAAACCGGTTGAAAGAAATTTTATTGAGTTGATGATGGATAAATAAAGTCAAGCTAAAAGTCAAGATTCTTAATGCCATAAAAGAACTCCAATAGAAGGTTTTGATATTTGAAATGTTAAATTTATAACCTACCAATTAAAAAACCGGTTGAAGAAATTTTATTGAGTTGAGGATGGATGAATAAAGCCAAGCTAAAACCACCGACAGTGATGGCTCCGTTGGCAAGTCTTCCCCATCGTGGGGGGACCCACTAACCCCTTCTTGGAGGATGAGGGTTCGACTCACCGCGGAGACGCTTGGCGTCTTACCCGTTCAACGGGGGTGGTCGGTCCTCCCATGGGGCCCAAAGGTTTACTCTAGCCGCACGCGGCGTACGGGGCTTCCTTGGGTCATAAAAAAATAATAATAAATAAAGCCAAGCTAAAGGTCAAGATTCTTATTGCCATAAAAGAACTCCAATAGAATATTTTGATATTTGAAATTTTAAATTTATAACCTACCAATTAAAAAACCGGTTAAAAGAAATTTTATCGAGTTAAGGATGGATGGATAAAGCCAAGCTAAAAGTCAATATTATTAATGCCAAAAGAACTCCAATAGAAGGTTTTGATATTTAAAATGTTAAATTTATAACCTACCAATTAAAATACCGGTTAAAAGAAAGTTTATTGAGTTGAGGATGGATGGATAAAGCCAAGCTAAAAGTCAAGATTCTTAATGCCAAAAGAACTCCAATAGAAGGTTTTGATGTTTGAAATGTTAAATTTATAACCTACCAATTAAAAAACAGGTTGAAAGAAACTTTATTGAGTTGAGGATGGATAGATAAAGCCAAGCTAAAATTTAATATTCTTAATACCATAAATAAATAAAAACTCAAATAGAAGGTTTTGATATTTGAAATGTTAAATTTATAACCTATCAATTAAAAAACCAGTTGGAAGAAATTTTATTGAGTTGAGGATGGATGAATAAAACCAAGCTAAAAGTCAAGAATTTTAATGACATAAAAGAACTCCAATAGAAGGTTTTGATATTTAAAATGTTAAATTTATAACCTACCAATTAAAAAACCGGTTGGAAAATTTTTTATTTAGTTGAGTATGGATGAATAAAGCCAAGCTAAAAGTCAAAATTCTTAATGCCATAAAAGAACTCCAATAAAAGGTTTTGATATTTGAAATGGTAAATTTATAACCTACTAATTAAAAAATAGGGTGGAAGGAATTTTGTTGAGTTGAGGATGGATAAATAAAGTCAAGCTAAAAGTCAAGATTCTTAAAGCCATAAAAGAACTCTAATAGAAGGTTTTGATGTTTGAAATGTTAAATTTATAACCTACCAATTAAAAAACTGGTTGAAAAAAATTTTATTGTGTTGAGGATGGATAAATAAAGCCAAGCTAAAACCACCGGCCGTGATGACTCCGTTGGCAAGTCTTCCCCATCGTGGGGGGACCCACTAACCTCTTCTTGGAAGGCGAGAGTTCGACTCGCCACGGAGACACTTGGCGTCTTACCCGTTCAACGGGGGTGGTGGGTCCTCCCATGGGGCCCAAAGGTTTACTCTAGCCGCACGCGGCGTACGGGGCTTCCTTAGGTCATAAAAAAATAATAATAAAGCCAAGCTAAAGGTCAAGATTCTTAATGCCATAAAAGAACTCAAATAGAATGTTTTGATATTTGAAATATTAAATTTATAACCTACCAATTAAAAAACCGGTTAAAAGAAATTTTATTGAGTTGAGGATGGATGGATAAAGCCAAGCTAAAAGTCAAGATTCTTAATGCCAAAAGAACTCCAATAGAAAGTTTTGATGTTTGAAATGTTAAATTTATAACCTACCCATTAAAAAACCGGTTAAAAGAAATTTTATTGAGTTGAGGATGGATGGATAAAGTCAAGCTAAAAGTCAAGATTCTTAATGCCAAAAGAACTCCAATAAAAGGTTTTGATATTTGAAATGTTAAATTTATTGATATAGCTAATATAAGCACCTAGAGGGGGGGTGAATAGGTATATAATTGTTTTTCTCGTCAATTACACAATATTGGACAATTAATAGAATTTAGACATGCAGCGATCAAAGTAAGACTGAGATAAGGGAAGAGAAGATTAAACACAAGGTTTATAGTGGTTCGGCTTATTCTAAGCCTACGTCCACTCTTCCGCACTGACAGCCAATTGGCTGGATTCCACTATGAACAAAAGAGGAGTTACACCACAGCTCTTCCTTGATTCCACAGCGTAGATGTTCTACTACACTTCCTCAAGGTCTCTTACGAATATAGACTCTCTTTTGAAAACAATGATTCGCTCAAAGAGTTTGTCTAAACAACAGGAAGCTTTTTAGACTTTGGAATTTTTCTATCATACACTTCTTCAACAACTAATACGTCTTCTTTATATACTCCTTCATGCCATCATACCCGTTGGCACTTACCAAAGGAATTCCTCCAATCTACCCGTTGGACGGAATCAATCAAGAAGATTAATTAGGCTATTAAAGGAACGTGTCGATAGCCCATCAATCCTGCTTGCCCATACAATCAGGATCTCGGTTTCCATAAGTAAAACCTTCCAAGAATATCCAGACAATCATCAAGTCAATATCGATCAATCAAGGATTCCGTTATGTCTTCTCCAGCCTCGAGGTCTTCTCCAGTTGATAAGGTCATCCTCTTAACGAATCATCCAGATCTGGATAACCATCTTTCAACGGATTAGAGACTGTCAATGAGGATAGACTTTGAGTCTTGAGTTTGGCTGTCCGGAGGTCTTCAGACTTTAAATGGAAGAGTCTGCAAAACCTTCAGACTAGACTAACAGAAACATTTTGTCAACTTCAAAACACTTCAAGAAGATTTCTTCAACAATCTCCCCCTTTTTGATGGTGACAAAACTTTCTTGCAGATTTGGACAACATTGACCTGCAAAACATGTCTCAAACATATGTGCATATCTTATAGAGATAAATGGCTAACTCTAAAATCTGCAACCACAGAAAATAGGTTAGTCTCATATATGAATATGATAAACTATCCATAAGATATTAATGGCAGTCAATATCAATAACCCAAACCCAAATTCAAATCCAAATCCAGACAAAAACACACAAAGTTAAAAACCAAATCAAACAAACCAAAATAAGATGTTCAAAAGTAAAAGATGAAGTAAAAGATGTTGTTCAAATCTCTTGCATCTCTCTCCCTTTTTGTCAGCATTGAAAGAGTTGAGATGAAAATGGAATGAAGTCAAGATTTCTTGGGAACACGAACAAGCTGGAGATCTTCCATTGACTGAAGCATCCCTTCCAGCCATTTCAAGTCTTCCTTCAGTTGAGCAATCTCCTCACCCTTGGCATTGGCCTGAATCTGAACAGAGAATGCTTGGATCTGATCTTGTAATGACACTGAAGAAACCTGACCAGCATTCTGCAAATTTTGAACCTCGCATCCCAAGGCATAAATCTGACCGCGCATTTCCAAAAGAATATCGAGAATTCTGCGAAAGTCAGCTAATTGATCAGTCTGCGTACTAGCTTCAGCACGTTCTGCAGATGATGGCATGTCTGAATAATCTTGCAGATTTGGCGTTGAAACTTCATGAGCTTCTTCTGGAAATTGAGAGGCATAAACATCCTCTGGGTCTGCAGGAGATTGACTGATTCCTTCACTCATGACAGGTTGTGAGGACTTCTCTCCTTTCTCTTGATCTTCCCCTGTTTTCATGCCTACAGGTGGAGAGGATTGATCCTCACGTTCTCCTTCTTCTCTTCTTTCATTTTCACATTTTTCTGCCTCTGCTTCGCCAACTTCTCTTTCTTCTTCTTCATCTCCTTTTTCTTCTTCTTCTCTCGTTGCTTCTCCTTCTCTTACTTCTTCTTCTTTCTCCCTGTCTTCTTCTCTTGCTTCTTCAACATCTCTTTTCTCTTGTCTTTCTCTTTCTCTTCCTTCTGTCTCACCTTGTTCTGTGGAGTCTGGAACAGAACGACTTAGCCTTTTCAAAGCTATTGCCGAAATGGTAAGATCATCATCTTCTTCTTCATCTACAATAAGAGCTCTTCTTTTCTGCTTTGAAGCAATCAAGGGCTCCTTTCCTTTTCTTTTTAAAGAAGAGATTGGATGAGATCTGACTGGAGTCTTCTCCTTGAATTTCTCCAACTCCTTGTTCAGTTCCTTCAGACGCATTTTGGTTACCATCTTCAGTCCTACCACCATATGATCGCACGATCGAAAACAGAAAATTTGCGGAGGCTGAATATTAAAATGTCTGAACAACTTTGTGACAAGGCTTGGATAAGGCAGTTGCCCTCTGTCCTTCATCATCACTCTATACATGTGAAACATGACAGTGTGAGGAAGAGAAAACCTTTTTCCAGTCAGGATGGCATACATCAATTTTGCTTCTGAACTTGAAACAACAAATCTTCGAGGTTGATTTCGGTCGGAGGCAATTGATCACGATCTTGTGAAGAAGGATGTTGAATGCATTCATCCTTAGATAGGTGATTTTCTCATCTGTTCTCCTATCCTTCACAAGTTCCAGAGTAGCCCAAGCGATGGAAGCCTTGATCAGCTGATATCTTCCTCTTTCAACTCCTAACACATCTGCCAGCACATTCATATCCATAACATAGTCTTGATCCTTGACACTGAAGGAAAATCTATCCGCATCCAAAAAGCTAAGATTCGAATAGAAATAGGTAGTCAGTGCAGGATAGGCCTCTGTTGTATCAGAACAGAATGTCTCAAGTTGAAGATAACTTAGTTTCTCCCTCAAGTTCACCTTCACCGCATCCAGAAAATCAAAGTCCACACTTCTAGGGTTTATAACCCCACGCTTCAGCAATTTTGAGTACAAATCATCTTGTTCCTTCGATCGAAAAACTTCTCCCCTTTTTCCTTTACTATTAGCCGCCACACCCATTTTTGGTTGGAATTGACTGTACAATTTGTCATCATCATTTCCATCTACAGGATTCGGTCCCCAGTCACGAGGATCACTTGGAATGTTCGCAAGGGTTTCCTCAGCCACCCCTTGTCGAGCAATTCCCAATCTTTCCATTCTTTTCAAAAAGATATATTCGTTTCCATATCCTTTATCTTTAAGAAAAGCATCGACATAGTTCAAGGGAGTATGTGTTCCTTCAAAGCACGATACATCTTATAGATAAAGGCAGGAGTTTGGATTCTTACAGGATCTGCATTCTCAATGATTTCTTCCTCTTGTTGATGAACAACGCCTTGAGGACTAGATGGATGACGCTGCTGAGAATGTTGTGGGCTCGGTTGCTGTTCAAGAGAAACTTCTTCTTCGGTAAGATCGAAGTGCGTAAGCCCCTCAGGCATTCTCCGTGGTCCCCTGTTAGCGATTCTAGATGACTTTCTCGAGGATGACATTCTTCTCAGTTTTTGGAAGATTCCTTGCTTGACTTTTCTCAAGAAAGATGAAAACTTTTTCAAGGATTAAACAAAGGAAAAAAAATGGAGAATGGAGGATTGATGCTTTCTAGGGTTTTCGAGAGTAAAGAGAAGAGGAACAGATAGAGCACTGTCGAATAAAAGGAGAGATAGACAAACCGTCACAAAGGAAGGTAAAAAGATGCCTTTTGAAAATAACTACCCCTTTTTCTTTTTCTTTTTAAAATAACTTCTTTTTCGAAAAGGAAACGATGCTATAATTGCGTTGATTGAAGATAGCAATAAAACACGGTTGGCAATCGTACCTTTTCAAGATAAAATTCAAGAGAGAGAGAGAGAAAGATTAACTTACACGGTCGACGATCGTACCAAGACTAACTTACGAGTTAAGGTCTTGCATTCCTGAGTCTGATAGACTTTAGACTTTGATCTCCTCAAATCTTAAAATGTTGAGTCTGGAGCATATCAATTCAAATTGATTTTTCTCTAGAGGCTTCGTGAATATATCTGCTAGTTGATTTTTTGTATCAACATATTGTATTGAAAAATCTCCATTTTGAACGTGATCTTTGATGAAGTGATGTCGAATCTCTATATGCTTTGCTCTTGAGTGAAGAATTGGATTTTTGGTAAGATTGATAGCACTTGTATTGTCACAGTTTATTTCAGTGCATGAATCTTCAATTCCAAAGTCTCTTAGTTGTTGCTTTATCCATAGAATTTGAGAACAGCAACTTTCAAAGCTACATACTCTGCTTCTGCTATAGAGAGAACCACTGTACTTTGTTTTCTTGAAAACCAAGACACCGTCCTGCCTCCAAGTAGTTGACAGGTACCCGAGGTGCTCTTTCTATCAACTCTGCAGCCAGCTAAATCTGCGTCTGAGTATCCAAGAAGAGTAAAGTCTCCCTCTTTAGGATACCATAGGCCGATGCTTGAGGTTGAAGAAATGTATTTGAGAATACGCTTTGTAGCATTTAAATGAGATTCTTTAGGATCTGCTTGAAATCTAGCACAAATGCAAACACTAAACAAAATGTCAGGTCTAGAAGCAGTAAGATAAAGAAGTGAGCCAATGATACTCCTGTATAGCTTTTGGTCACCTTTCTTTCATTCTTCATCTTTGTCTATCTTCAAGGCACTTGACATTGGTATGTCAGTCTTTTTGCAATTGTCCAGTCCAAACTTTTTGATCATTAGCATATTTTTCTTGACGAATAAAGGTTCCTTCATTTAGTTGTTTCACTTGAAGTCCAAGAAAGAAGGTTAACTCACCCATCATGCTCATTTCAAATTCTTCCTGCATAGTCTTAGAGAATTTCTTACAAAGACTTTCATTAGGAGATCCGAATATGATATCATCAACATATATTTGAACTAAAATAAAGCTTTTGCTTTCCTTTTTGATAAATAGAGTAGTGTCTACTTTACCTTTCACAAAATTGTTTTGAATTAAGAACTTACTCAGCCTGTCATACCAAGCTCGAGGTGCTTGTTTCAAGCTATATAAGGCCTTTTTGAGTCTGAATACTGAGTCTGGTTTCTTTTGATCTTCAAACCCAGGTGGTTGTTCCACATAAACTTCTTCATGGATGAATCCATTTAGAAAAGCACTTTTGACGTCCATTTGGAATAACCTGAAATTTTTGTAACAAGCAAATGCAAGTAATAAATGAATTGCTTCTAACCTTGCTACAGGAGCATAAGTCTCGTCATAGTCGATTCCTTCTTCTTGCGTGTAACCCTTGGCCACCAGTCTTGTTTTGTTTCTCAAGATTTTTCCTTTTTCGTCCATCTTGTTTCTGAAAACCCATTTTGCTCCAACAACAGATTTACCTTTAGGTTTAGGAGATAATTCCCAGACATCATTGATGCTGAATCGTCTGAGTTCTTCTTGCATAGCTTCAATCCAGCTTTCATCAGATAAAGCTTCTTCTATACTTTTGGGTTCTATTTCAGAAATAAGAGCCACGGCACTAGATTCTTCACGCCTTTTGGATCTAGTACGAATTCCTTCATTGATATTGCCAATGATAAGATCTTTGGGATGACTGGACTTATGCTTCCAGTTGTTGAATAATTTGTCAGATTGATGATCACTTTCTTTGCTTGATTCTTCAACAGTCTCTTCTTGCCGCGATCCTTCAAGGTCTGAGCTGCTTCTTGAGATTTAGACTTTGTAGAGTCTGGAGCAGATTCAGATTCCTCAATATGACTCTGTGTAGATTCATTTTGAATGGAATCTTGGAATTTAACATTCATTGATTCTTCCACTTTTAGAGACTTCTTGTTGTAGACTCTGAATGCTTTGCTAGAGGTTGAATATCCAAGAAAGATGCCTTCATCGACTTTTCTTCAAACTTACCAACTCGATCATTTGCATTTTTCAGAATGAAACATTTGCATCCAAATACATGGAAATATGAAACAATAGGCTTCTTTTCTTTAAAAAGCTCATAGGGGGTTTTTTCTAGAATAGGTCTTAGAAAAATTCTATTGATAATATAACATGATGTTGAAACAGCTTCAGCCCAAAATTGTAAAGAGATATTACTTTCAATTAAAAGAGTTCTAGCCATTTCTTGAAGAGATCTATTCTTCCTTTCCACAACTCCGTTTTGTTAAGGAGTATATGGAGAAGAGAATAAATGCTGAAAACCAGATTCTTCACAAAATTTGGCAAAATCTTGATTTTCAAATTCTCCTCCATGATTTGTTTTTATTCTTGAAATAACATATCCCTTTTCATTTTGAACCATCTTAGCGAATTTTTCAAAATAGGAGAAAGTTTCGAGACTTACTTGCTAAGAAATATACCCAAGTATATCGTGAGTAATCATCCACAATTACTAGGCAATATTTCTTACCTCCAATGCTCTGAGTTCTTGTTGGTCCAAAGAGATCCATATGCAAGAGCTGCAGTACACGGTTAGTAGAAACATGATTTATTGGTTTGTAAGAATTTCTTACCAGTTTTCCCAATATGCATGGAGTACATAGATCAGACTTTTGGTATGATAAATTTGGTAGACCACGAACAAGCTTCTTGGCTGAGATCTTGGCTATCTGCTTCATGTTAACATGCCCAAGCTTTCTGTGCCACAAACTTGCTTCGTCTTGGTTTGCGATTAAGCATTGTGACTCATCTGGTTTTAAGTCCAAGAGGTAGATATTTCCATGTCTTCGACCCATAAATGACTGAGTAGAGTCTTTACTGGTTCCTGAATAAATACCCTCTTGAAAGCTGATCTTAAAACCAGCATCACATAGCTGACTGACATTGAGCAGATTGTAATTGAACCCTTCAACTAAAGAAACATTGCTTATTGTGAGGTTCCCAATCTTCACAGTTCCAAAGGCTACTATTTTTCCTTTTCTGTTTCCACCAAATGAAACTTTTCCACCATTCACTTGATTGAGCTTTATGAAGCCAATCTCCCGTCATGTGTCTCAAGCATCCACTATCCAGGTATCATTTCACCTTTTTCTTGATAGTGACATGCATATAATAAGAGACTCAAGTTTTCTTTGGTACCCATATTTTCTTGGGTCCTTTTGAGTTAGTTTGATATACAGTTTTTGCCCAGACCATTTTTACAGGTCTCCATATCATAGGACATTCTTTCTCAAATGATCTGCACTATTGCATTTTGAACATTTAAGAGCATTGCGACCTCTTGGTTTTACAAAGTTCCTATCAAAATGATTTTTGTAAGCATTTCTTGAAGGTCTTTGTTTGATTATTTCTTTTACTTTAGGAAAATCGATTAAAGGAATAGTTTCAAAGAAATCATTCCTAAACCAGATTTATTGAAATAAGGTCTTTGACCAGAAAGTATTTTTTCAAGTTTTTCAGATCCCAGAGAAAATCTTTTTGAAATATTTGAAATGTCATTTTTCAAAAATGCATTCTCTTTTAAAAGATTATCTTTGCTTTCATTAATAAAAGTAACATTCTGGTCTAAGCATTTCACTTTTTCTTCCAAAACATACTTTTGATGTTTTAAAGCAGAATTTTCCTTTTGATTTCAGAAATTCTTTTAAGAGAAGTCTTAAGATTAAAACATAATTAATCAATGTATTTTGAAACTTTAACAGGGATTTTGAAGTTACTTACCTCGAATTCACTTTCTGAATCTGAATCGGAGTTTGATTCTGAATTAGATTGTGCCATCAGACATATGTTGGCATAATCATCATCACTTTCTTCACATTCTGTATCACTCCGGTCTCGCTTTAAGAGCCTTTTGATACTTTTCAGTTTTTCCTTTCTTCTTTCTCAAAAGAGGACGGTTGGGTCTGATGTGTCCTTTTTTCTTGCATTCGAAGCAAACAACATCTTTGTTTGTTTCATCATTCTCAACAAACTTAGCATGTTGCTTCTGAAAACCTTGTTTCCTTGGATTGAATCTTCTTCATTTTCTGTTCAGCTTTCTGAATCTTCTAATCATGAGAGCAAGCTCCTCATCGTCCATATCGTCTTCAGAATCTGCAACATCAAAATCATCGTTGGATTTTAATGCAATGGATTTCTTACCTTTAGGATCTTCGTCTTCATTGATTCGTTCTACTTCATAAGACTGAAGAGTTCCAACCAACTCATCAACAGATAGTGGCATGATTCTTTGAGTTTCTCGATTGATGTCTTTATGTGATTCCAATCCTTGGAGAGTCCTCGCAAAAGAGCTTATTTACTTTCATGGAATCGAAACCGATTGTCCTTGATTCTCCAGACCATTTACGATATCTGTAAAACGACTAAACATGTCAGTTATAGATTCTCCCATTTTCATCCTGAAGGCTTCGTATTGACCGAGGAGTATATTGACCCTGGTCTCTTTCACATGATATGTTCCTTCATAAGTAATGTGTAATCTATCCCAGACTTCTTTGGCTGTATCACAAGAAGATATTCTGTTATATTCAATAGGTGATAAAGCACAATATAAAGAATAGATTGGTTTTGCATCAAGAGCTTGTCTCTTGATTTTCTCTTCCCAACTCATGTCGCTTGTCTCAACAGTTTCCTTTCCTCTTTCTGAAATAGATGTAGCTTTAGGAATGATTCATTTTTCTACAACGTCCCATTCCAGAGGATCCTTTGATCTAAGAAACGCCTTCATCTTGTTCTTCCATATGTTGTAGTCCTTTCCATCAAAGTAAGGCGGTCTCGTGTTGCTTTGCCTTTCTACCACCACGGAGCCAACATACTAGCCATGGATCTTTTACTCTGAAGTAAAACACTTCAAACAAAGTGAGCACACGAGCTCTGATACCTATTGATATAGCTAGTATAAGCACCTAGTGGGGGGTGAATAGGTATATAATTGTTTTTCTCGTCAATTACACAATATTGGACAGTTAATACAATTTAGACATGCAGCGATCAAAGTAAGACTGAGATAAGGGAAGAGAAGATTAAACACAAGGTTTATAGTGCTTCGGCTTATTCTAAGCCTACGTCCACTCTTCCGCACTGACAGCCAATTGGCTGGATTCCACTATGAACAAAAGAGGAGTTACACCGCAGCTCTTCCTTGATTCCACAGCGTAGATGTTCTACTACACCTCCTCAAGGTCTCTTACGAATATAGACTCTCTTTTGAAAACAAATGATTCGCTCAAAGAGTTTGTCTAAACAACAGGAAGCTTTTTAGACTTTGGAATTTTTTTATCATACACTTCTTAAACAACTAATACGTCTTCTTTATATACTCCATCATGCCATCATACCCGTTGGCACTTACCAAAGGAATTCCTCCAATCTACCCGTTGGACGGAATCAATCAAGAAGATTAATTAGGCTATTAAAGGAACGTGTCGATAGCCCATCAATCTTGCTTGTCCATACAATCAGGATCTCGGTTTCCATAAGTAAAACCTTCCAAGAATATCCAGACAATTATCGGATCTTCAATCATAAAGTCAATCTCGATCAATCAAGGATTCCGTTATTTCTTCTCCAGCCTCAAGGTCTTCTCCAGTTGATAAGGTCATCCTCTTAACGAATCATCCAGATCTGGATAACCATCTTTCAACGGATTAGAGACTGTCAATGAGGATAGACTTTGAGTCTTGAGTCTGGCTGTCCAGAGATCTTTAGACTTTAAATGGAAGAGCCTGCAAAACCTTCAGACTAGACTGACAGAAACATTTTGTCAACTTCAAAACACTTCAAGAAGATTTCTTCAACATTTATAACCTACCAATTAAAAAACTTGGTTGAAAGAAATTTTATTGAGTTGATGATGGATAAATAAAGCCAGCTCAAAGTCAAGATTCTTAATGCCATAAAAGAACTTTAATAGAAGGTTTTGATATTTAAAATGTTAAATTTATAACCTACCAATTAAAAAACCAGTTGAAAGAAATTTTATTGAGTTGAGAATAGATAAAGCTAAGCTAAATGTCAAGATTCTTAATGCCATAAAGGAACTCCAATAGAAGGTTTTGATATTTGAAATGTTAAATTTATAACCTACCAATTAAAAAATCGGTTGAAAGAAATTTTATTGAGTTAAGGATGGATGAATAAAGCCAAGCTAAAATCTCCGGCCGCGGTGGCTCCGTTGGCAAGTCTTCCCCATCGTGGGGGGACCCACTGACCCCTTCTCGGAGGCCGATGGTTCAACTCACCGCGAAGATGCTTGGCGTTAGGGGTGAGCATGGTCCGAGTTGGTCCGGGCCACCTCCTAACCCTAGGACTAACCTGTACAGTATCGGTCCTCAATTTTTAGGACCGAGGACCGACCCTATTGAACCTGGGACCAAGGACCGAACCGACCCAATGGGTTCGGTCCGGTTCCAGGGTAAATCCGGGACCGATCGATAATTTTTTTCGTCTTATTTTTTGTACTCCCTAAAAAAGCAAACCTACAAATTCAAATTACACATCCATCGACAATGCGGCATTGTGCAACTAAACTATAAATACCAATACATATTTAGCAAATTTAAGATGACACAATAATAGAAATTTCGTACTTGCTAACCGCTCATCGAGATATGGGACAAGATGGAAAGTTCTTGTAATCATCTATCTTTAGTATTCACAACACTATATGCAAAAGCGTTTTCCTGCATTTGATCATATAGAGTCCACTTAACCAAAAAATGAGCTTCACACCACTTGACTAGCAAATCACCATAGCAACTGCAGTACTACTCTACTCTTCAAAAACTTCTACCATTTGACACAAATTGAAAAGCAAAGTGCAGCTGAAATTCATTAGTAAAATACAACTAAACCATAAAAAGTTCAAAATACTTAATATAAACCATGAATATATAACTTCTTACCAAAAAAAAAAAAAAAACCATGAATATATAACTTCACATCTTGTTAATTCATTTGAACTTCTAAACACCTTAAAACAAAACAAATAACACATAATTAATACTCAACAAATGTTTTAAATTGAAATTACTATTAGTGCTATTAATAGAATATCTCAATATAATATAATATAACAGACATTTTACTTAGGTTTAAATATATAAAAGAATTATAAATAATATCATATAATATAATATAATATAATATAATATAATATAATATACAGGGTTGGTCCAGGGTTGGACCGACCCAAAACTCTTAGGACCGAGGACCAACCCGCACAGTGTTGGTCCTGAAATTTCAAGACCAAGGACCGACCCAGTCCCCTTGGGATCCGGACTAGGACCGGCAGGGTTGGGCCAGTCCTGGGTCTGTCTAGGGTCGACCCTAGACCGCTGCTCACCCCTACTTGGCGTCTTACTCGTTCCACGGTGGTGGTGGTGGGTCCTCCCATGGGGCCCCAGGGTTTACTCCAGCCGCTCGCGACGTATGAGGCTTCCCTGGATCATCAAAAAAAAAAAAAAAAAAAAAAAGCCAAGCTAAAAGTCAAGATTCTTAATGTCATAAAAGAACTCCAATAGAATGTTTTGATATTTGAAATGTTAAGTTTATAACCTACCAATTAAAAAACCGGTTTAAAGAAATTTTATTGAATTAAGGATGGATAAATAAAGCAAAGCTAAAAGTCAAGATTCTTAATGCCATAAAAAAAACTCCAATAGAATGTTTTGGTATTTGAAATGTTAAATTTATAATCTACCAATTAAAAAACCAATTTTCAAGAAATTTTATTGAGTTGAGGATGGATGAATAAAGCCAAGCTACCACCGGCCTTGGTGGCTCCGCTGGATAAGAACCCCTTGCCTTGGGGGAAAGGTGAGGGGATCAAACCCCAGGGGAAGCATCGGCGATTTAAGCGTGACGTCGGGGTGGTGGGTCCTCCGCTAGCATCACTCTAGGGTTTACTTGGTGGCTATGTACTGCTACAAGGCGACGAACGGCTGACGGGGTTCCCTAGGTATAAAAAAAAAATAAAAAAATAAAAAAATAAAGCCAAGCTAAAAGTCAAGATTCTTAATGCCATAAAAGAACTCCAATAGAATGATTTGATATTTGAAATGTTAAATTTATAACCTACCAATTAAAAAAACCGGTTGAAAGAAATTTTATTGAGTTAAGAAAAAAAAAAAAAAAAAAAATAAAGCCAAGCTAAAAGTCAAGATTCTTAATGCCATAAAAGAACTCCAACAGAGGGTTTTGATATTTGAAATGTTAAATAAGAACTATTGTCACGGAAGACTTGCGAATAAGAGGACCTATAAAAAGACTAGTGGTGCAAGATGCTCTTATATGGATAAGATCAACACAAACGAATGTAAAAGTGAGACTTCTTGAGGTGAACTAAGTCACGTGAATCTTACTTGGTTTATGAAAACCAGGCATCACATGAGAAATGTCTATATTTGCTCAAAAAACAATTTTGAAAAAGTTATAAACTTATTATACTTTGGTTAATTCAGTCCTAAATCTTTTATTTTTTACCAATTGAAATCCTAAATATTTTCGAATTTTGCCAATTGAATCAATCCAATTAATTTTAGTCGAAAATCGTTGATGTAATTAGTGTCTAGCAAGAGTCGCTGGCCAACTCTTGCCGTCACTAGGCAAGGGCCACAACCAGTGAGGGTCGGCTACTGACCCTCGCTAGACTTTTTAGAAAAAAATGGAAAAGAAAAAAAGAAAAATTAAAAATATTTAAAAATCAAATTATTCTTAATATATATAGAAAAAAATTGTCTACATCAGCACTAGCCATTTTACATGACACCATCCGTTATTTACGTCAGCGATTTCAATTCACACTCTTAGGCCTTGCTTATATCGGCTAATGAATTAAAGATAAGAAGCTGGATTGTGTTGTTTGTTTGTATCATCACACAAGGGAATAATTCTAGCCATCACCCTTAGATTATGCGCATTGCCTAATTAAGTTCGAATGCCTAACAAACTCGTTGTTGGAGGATCGTTGTCACCCTTAGATTAGGAGACGTTGCCCGATTAAGTTTGAATGCCTGACGGACTCGTTGTCGGAGGATCACCGCCACCCTTGGATTATGGGACATTGTCCGATTAAGTACGGATGCCTGACAGATTCATTGTCAGAGGATCACCGTTATCTTTGGATTAAAAGGACGTTGCCGATTATGTTCAAAAGAACCAATGGATTTTGGTTGATTAGTAAATAAGTCCCGTATACTTGACCTTATATTATTTACGTGCATATGTTATTGACTATTGTCTCGACCTTAAAATTCATGCACATATTTTATATGTTATTATTTGTCTCACGCATGTTTGATATGGCATTTTTTGAGATGTATGGAACACATGCGAGACACGTGCATAATTAATTGTCATTTTTAGTGATATGGAACGCATGTGCATACTATAATTGTTGTTATTTGTGACATGAGAGGTACATGGATGTTTTGAAACTTGTTATTTGAGTCTCGAAAGCCATGGTAATATTTTAGAAGCTAATATTTGACACATGAGAATATTATTGCCTATTAATTGCACTATATGTAGCATGTGTGAATTTTGTTGCAATTATTAGGACTTGAGGAATTTGTGTATGTTGTTAAAGTTATTAATTGGCATATTTAGATATCTCATGATTCATGATAGGACGGATGTCTACGTAGAGGAAAAGTTTCCTTCATGTTCATAGTTAAGACAAAACAAAGATTTTGCTATTGATTAAAATCGATATATTGATGCGGTTATGTTCACCTGATTATTCAACAATGAGGCATCCTCCTATCCAAGGACTAGTAAGTTTGCTTATTGAGTCCATGACTCACTCCATTGTTTTTTTCAAAATTATAGGCATGGAGGTCTTACATTAGTTCTAGCGTTGCAATCTTGCTAGAGGAGCTAAGATTTACCATGATCTTTTTTAGCGTAGGACATGTGATGGTTGTAAATTCATTCCCCCAAAATAGAAGGGCTTAAAAAAATAACTTATGTTATATAAATAGTTGTGCATTTACAAGTAGTCATTTTCCTAGCCTATTGTTGTAGTATGGGTATTTATTGTGTAACTGCTTCCATATGCTCTTAATAGAAAGATAAAAAGAATCGGGATGACGACATGCCTAGGATGTCACGAAAATAACCCTCACCACTCGTAACCCTTGAGATGGAGTTGGAGTCATTACAATTAGGGTTAGCTTTAGTATGAGAATATCCATAAAGATCTATTTAATAAAAAAAGAAGAAAAAAGAAAAAAAGAAAAGTTTACTTTCACGAGAGACATAAGCCCAATTTAAGTTTACAAACAAAAATAAATGAAATGGTCCAAAACTTTCCTCAATGGATCTTTTTTGCCCTATTTGGTCCCATCATAGAACAAAGTAGTCTCTCCAATATCTTTGTTAGTAAAAGAGCATTAAAAGCATCAGCTAATTATGGCACAATCCAATATTTATTCTCATTCTTTGGTCTGTCATACTCTAACTATCATCTATCTCTTAGACTCTTACTCTAACACTTTGTAGACACACCTCCACTTTTACTCTCATCTCTCCCAAATCTTTACTTTATCATTCTAGAGCATGAAATTAAACCGCACGCTTGAAAACTAAGGCCCTATTTGGCAACACTCCTGGGAACAACTAATTATATTCTTTTCTTTCCCAAAACAAAAAATGACATAAATTCGTTTGATAAATTTCTTTTCCTCGAAGCAAAAATCCATTTTTTGTTCCTGAGAATAGTAGAATCAACAAGTAGAAAAAACTAGTTTCTTGTTCCCAAAAACAATTTTAGAATTAAAACCAACCTTTTCTTTTCTTTTTTTCTCTTTTTCCCCCTTCTTTTCTCATTCTCTCTTCTTCTTCCTCCACCGGCCATTGCAGCCACCGCAGACAATCATCGATGACCTCCTGGGTGAGATCCAGTGAGCAACCACAAAGAAGGAGGATGAAGAAGAGAAAAGGAAAAATGAAAAAGAAAAATATAGCAAAAGTATTAAAAATTTTAAAGAAACAAAAAAATTTAAAAATCCTACCAAACGCATTTCTATTTCACGAATAGAATTTTTGGACAGTTACCAAGCATCTTCAAAACCTCAGACATTGTTTCCAAAAACATAATAGAAAAAAAAATCTATGAACAAAAATTATTTTCGAAAAATGATTACTAAAACACGTCATAAATATCCCCTCTCCATCCAATTTCTTTGCAACTGGCCACATACCTAGTGGGCAAGATGTCAATGATAAGGTCAGAACCCATAATGCCAAAGAGGCAGCCCATTATGTGCCAAAAAAAAAAAAAAGAGAGAGAAAAAAAAGAAAAGAAAAGAAAAGAAGAGGCATCCCATTGAGGAACTTTCCTTAAATTATAAATCCAATAGGCGTGCTCATCTTAAGGATGCGTCTTTTTGAAGCTTAGGTCCTTGTCCCTCTCTATATCTCAGCAATGGTTGTTGAAGTTGCCTTCAATGCTTGGTCGGTTCACAGGTCATCTTTTTTCATTGGAAGTGTCTTTTATTTCCAAGACAAATCCATGTTTTCCATTGCTTCCACTCATCTAATCCGCCATTTTCTACTAATATTTCAGAGAAAATGCCCAGGATAAGAAGCAAACAAATTTTCAAGCTTGACAAGAAGGGAAAAGAAATCACAATGGATTCGCTCTGTTTTACATTTGGAAATAAGCAGGCCCCATTTATACTTATATTTGAGAGAGAGAGAGAGAGAGAAGTGAATAATGACTGGGTAATAGTTTGAATATCAAGGAGATAACACCAAGGAAGAAATTAAAAACACTTTCTTCTCTTTTCCTTCGTTCAAAAGTTTACTTGTGTGATTAAGTTTGGACGCCAGATGGACTCGTTTTCGGAGAATCGCTGTCACCCTTGGATTAGAGGATGTTACCCGATTAAGTTCAAATGCCCGACAAACTCATTGTTAGAGGATTGCCGTCCCCTTTGTATTAGGGGACGTTACCCAAATAGATTCAGATGCCCGACGGATTCATTCTCAGAGAATCGCCATCATCCTTGATTAAGAGACGTTGCCCGATTAAGTTTTGAAGAACCAATGAATTTCGATTGATTAATAAATGAATAACGTATGCTTGACCTTATATCATTCATGTGCATGTATTATTTGCCCTTGTCTCGACCTTAAAAGTCACGCACATATTTTATATGCTATTATTTGTCTCGTGCATGTTTGATATAGCATTATTTGAGATGTGTGAGAGACATGCGAGACACGTGCATTACTTCATTGCCATTTTTAGTGATATGGAAGGCACGTGCACGTTATAATTGTTGTTATTTATGACATGAGAGGCACATGGATGTTTTAAAAGTCGTTATTCGAGTCTCAAAGGCCATGCTAGTAGTTTAGAAGCTAGTATTTGACAATGAGAATATTATTGGCTTTAATTGCACTATATGTGGCATGTGTGAATTTTTATGCAATTATTAGGACTCAAGGAACTAATGTACATTGTTAAAGTTATTAATTTTTATGAGTATGAGACATCTCGTAAATTCCTAATAGGATGGATGTCTATGTAGAAGAAGAGTTTCCTTCATGTTCATAGTTAAGGCAACGCAAAGGTATTTGCCATCAACATATTGGTGCGGTTATGTTCACGTGCTTGTTCGACAGCAAGGCATCCTCCTATCTAAGGACTAGTAAGTTTATTTATTGAGTCTATGACTCACTCTGTTGTTTTTGTCAGAATTGTAGGCATGGATATTTTACACTAATTCTTGAGTTGCAGTCTCGCTAGAGGAGGTAAGATTTATCATGGCCATTTTGAGCATAGGAGATGTGGTGGTTATAATCCATTGGCCCACGATAAAAAGGGCTTGTGAATATAATTGATGTAACATAAGTAGTTGTGTGTTTGCAAGTAGTTGTTTTCTTAGCCGATTGTTGTTGCATGGGTATTTATTATGTAACCGCTTCTGTATGCTCTTAATGGAAGGATAAAAAGAATTAGGATGACAACGCGCTTGAGATGTTGCGAAAATAACTCTCGCTGCTTGTGACCCTGAAGATGGAGTTGCGGTCGTTACAAATAGGGTTGGCTTTAGTATAAGAATAACCATAAAGATCTATTAGATAAAAATAAGAAAAAAGAAAAGAAGAAAAGTTTACTTTTAAGAAAGAAATAAGCCCAATTTAAGTTTACAACAAAAAATAAATGAAATGGTCCAAAACTTTATCTATTTTCCCTTATTTAGTCCCATCACAGATAAAAAAAAAAGTCCCTCCAATATCTTTGCTAGTAAAAAAGCATTAAAAACATCAATCAGCTAATTATGGCCCAATCCAATATTTATTCTTATTCTTTGGTCTATCATACTCTAACTATCGTCTCTCTCTTAGACCTTTAATCTAACACTTTGCAGACACCTCTACTTTTACTCTCATCTCTCTTAAATCTTTACTCTATCTCTTGTAGAGCGTGAAATCAAACCCCATGCCTGAAAAGCTAAATATCCCCTTTCCATCCAATTTTCTTACCACTAGCTGCAAACCTAGTGGGCAAGATGTCAATAATAAGGTCATACAACATATCAAGATCCAATCTCATAACCCATAATGCCAAATAGGCATCCCATTTGAGGAACTTTCCCTAAATTATAATTCCAACAAGCCTGCTCAGTTTAAGGGTGTGTCTTATTGAAGCTTAGCTGCTTGTCCCTCTCTATATCTCAGCACCGGTGGTTGAAGCGGCCTTCAATGCCTGGTTGGTTCACAGGTCATCTTTTTCAACTTTTATCTCCTTGAAATTTTCAAATTATTACCCAGTCATTATCCACCTCTCTCTCTCTCTCTCTCTCTCTCTCTCTCTCTCTCAGGTACAGCATAAATGGGGCCTGCTTATTTCCAAATGCAAAACGGAGCGCGAAGCCATATCGGCGATTTTTTTTTCCCTTCTTGTCAATCTTGAAAAGCTGTTGTTTGCTTCTTATCCTGGGCATTTTCTCTGAAATATCAGCAGAAAATGGCAGATCAGACGAGTGGGAGCAATGGGAACCATGGAGTTGTCTTGGAAATGAAAGACACTTCCAACGCCAAGGAAGAAATTAGAAGCACTTTCTTCTCTTTTCCCTTCATTCAAAAGGTTACTTGGGTTCTCATCTCCTTCTACTCCTTTTTCCCCCAATCCCTTCCTTCTTATTTTCCTTTTGCCCTTTTCGTATTCACCTGGATGTTCATCAATCTTTTGTTTGATCGCTTATTTCTCAAAACGTTGCAGTTGATCGCAGAGGTCTTTGGGACTTACTTCTTGATATTCGCGGGTTGTGGGTCTGTGGCGGTGAACTTGGACTACGACAAGGTGGTGACGCTCCCGGGGATATCGATGGTGTGGGGCTTAGCAGTAATGGTGCTGGTGTACTCAGTCGGACACATCTCTGGCGCCCATTTCAACCCAGCCGTCACCATTGCTTTCGCCACCTGCAAGAGGTTTCCGTGGAAACAGGTGCAACCATATCTCTTCCAAAGTCATAACGCCTGATCTACTTTGGTCTTATCTTCCTATTTAAGATATGTTTTAATCCGTGTCAAATGCTGAACACCGTGACCTGGCAGTCGTTAAAGGTCTGTCTAGAAAGCTTTGTTTGGATCACTTGATTCTAACAAGCCACCGCTTTTAGAGGCCATTAGTTACTGGTTAGGTGTATCTTTTAGCTAGCCATTGAATGGTTTGCAACAGCATAACGGGAAATTTACATATACCGGGACATACTGAATCAATCACATTCTAGAAGAACGTTCGAATTATTAGTTTCCACTTTTGAATGAGCTTGACTGATCCAATCTTTTTCGATCCAAGATTTATCACGATCTCTTATTCGTTAATTCATTTGCAATCTCATGTTCTCTATCTAAGTCTTGGCTCACGAAAGCATTAATTTAGGCAATTAATGGAGGGCCCTTTTATTAATTTTTCGCTAAGCTAAAACTTCCTCTCTGTTGCATCTTCTTCTTGGCGTGCAGGTGCCTCCATATATATTGGCACAAGTTTTGGGATCAACGTTGGCGAACGGGACACTGCGGATGCTATTCACCGGAAAGCTGAACCATTTCCTTGGGACTCAACCGGCCGGTTCGGATGCGCAAGCATTTGTCTTTGAGTTCATCATCATTTTTTACCTCATGTTCATCATCTCCGGCGTTGCCACCGATAATAGAGCAGTAAGTTCCAACTTCTTGCTTTTAATTACTTGCTGATAATTGTGGAAATTTTAATGGAAATTCGTCCACAAAAAAAAAAAAAAAAATTATGATCAATCTCTTCAACAGGAGGTGGGATAAGAAAATCTCAAAAATCGCACGAGATCACAAAGAAATCTCTTGAAATTCTTATAGACATGAAAAATAATTAACGTGTTTTGTGCATATTACCTAGAGGCCGGAGGGCAGCGGCCCCGCCACCCAACCAACCTTAGGTTCTTTCCCGCTTCTTCTTGAACGACTTCTCCGACAACCCTTTTTGTGTCGATACAGCTCGATCCTAAATTCTTGACAAGACAGCTCTCTCTCTTGACAAGAAAACGGTGGACCCACTTCTAAGTTCTGACGAAGGCTGGTCGTTCGTGTTCTAATATCATATCATTTCCTAGTTGCATCGAATCATGTTATTAGAAAAACGCTATATTTCCATTAATTGCGCCATAAAATTTCTTATGTTGAATTCATGTCACCGTTAAGGTTGGAACGTGTTAGTTTGTGTTCGTAATCGTCACCAAAGGATAGGGAGAGTCGTACACTAGATATATTTATTATTAGTTTTTTTTTTTTTTTGGTAAGAGTAAGAATATATTAAGCTTAGGACAAAAGTACAAAAGAAAGGCACCAAAACTCACACTCTAGAAGCTAAAAGCAAGAAGAGTGAGAGGGAGCCGATAAAAGGTACAAGCAACACACCGAACATACTACAACAGCCAATATATTTATTATTAGTTTATCACGAGAAAAGTGTTAAAAAAGTCTTAAACCTTTTGCATTTGTACCAATTTAGTCCTAAACATTTTTTTTGCGTCAGTTAAATCCTAAATCTTTTTATGTTATACCAATTTAGTCATTTTCTACAAATTTTGGCCGAATTTTGCTGACTAGACGCCGATTGGCTAACGTGGCCTGGGCGCCGACATTGATAATTTTTAGTAATATTTTAATATTTTTAAAATTTTAAAATTTTAAAAAAAAAATTCCTTTTACTTTTCCTCCTTTTTCCGCCGGCCGGTCGCTAAGGTCTAGCAACCGACTAGAGGAAGAAGAGGAGAAGAAAAAAATAAAATAATTCAAAAATCTTAAAATATTATTAAAAATTGTCTACGTCGGCGCCGATCAAGCCACGTTAACCGGCCGGCATCCAGTCAGCAAAATTCGGCCATTAGTAAATTTAATTAGATGATATTCCGCATCTTGGTTTTTAAATTGCAAAAGGATTTTAATATGCGAACTTCAATTATCATATTTTATATGTACCTGTCGGTGATTAGTAAATTTAATTCGGTGCAGATTGGGGAGCTCGCTGGCCTCGCTGTTGGTGCAACCGTTTTGCTCAACGTGATGTTTGCAGGGTATTGACCATTTCAATTCCTTATATCTTCATCTTACCCTCATCTCGGGCTGAAAAAGAGATGTTGACCATGATTATTGACTGACTAACATCTTTTGAATAGAAAAATTGTACATGATTGATTACCTCGTTTAAATAAAGAGCATCATGGGTGAGTTTTATCTTATAAGATATTGCTGGCTCAAATATTATATAAATTTCATGATTTACACCATTAACGGAAAGATCATTATCAACCTCTTCTTAAATTACACTCTATGTGTGTACTTTGACTATCGATACAAAGAGAAAGTCATATAAATTATCGTAATCATTTTCCTAACATCTCGGACCGAACTTCTATCACCCCGAGAAATCAGGTTGAGCAACGAATTTTCATTTTGCTGAGAAACAAAATATTAATCCGGGCAGAAATTAAGTATTTCGTGATGATAATCTGTGTTATTAATTCTTTTTTTTTTCTTGGGTGGTGGTTAGGCCAGTAACGGGAGCATCTATGAATCCGGCAAGGAGCTTGGGTCCGGCGATAGTGTTTCACCGTTACGATAAGCTGTGGATCTACATCGTGGCACCAACTGTCGGGGCGATTGCCGGGGCGTGGATCTACAACCTGATCCGATTCACCGACAAGCCCATCCGAGAGATCACCCAGTCCGGCTCTTTCCTCCGAAGCACCGCCCGAAATTGCTCTTCTTGAGTCAAACTCATTCCAACCCGCGGTCAAACTTGCTCTTCTTTTTTGTGTTCTCTTTCGATTTTTGCTCATGATGGGTGCATTCGTAGTGAGAAGGGTTAGTTTTCTTTACTTTAATTGATGGATTATTCCCTTCTCTCTGCAGTTGAAATGTGTACCGTCACGCTTTCCCTTCTTTCGGCTGTTTTGGTTTCTTGTAATAGGGGTTTCCTCCTTTTATTTGTGGAATTGAAACGTGAAGAGCTGTCGTGAATGTTGAGAAATTGTCTTGTTTCCGTAAGAAAGTGTTTCCGTTCTTGCTGATGTAGGAGAGATTTCCCTCGCATGTCGTAGGTGACTCGTGGAAAACTTGAACTAGCATGAGCAAAGGATGAAAGAGAACCTTTAAAGAAGCATCCCCAATTAGGATTTTCATTTCAAATTTGAACCTTTAAAAAAGAACCTACAAAAACCATAATCGATTTAGCATTTTCGTTTCAAATTGTATCGGACATCAGTTAGGATTCTAATCTTACTTACAAATATGCTATACTTTTTTCTTACCTTATGGCTTCCTACGTTCCAAAGTTACACACCACAAAATCCGCCTATCCAAAACGCAAGCACAATCCACCACCTAGAGCTTAGCCGGCCGCCGCTACCACCCACGATTGACATGTCAAGTGGATCCACCACACTGCTGCCCCGAGGCAAAAAATATTTTAAATATTGGCGTCTCATGGGGTAAATTTTGAGGATTTTTTGTGGTGATATAGTATCGGCAATGTTCACATTTATGTATCAATTAGAAATCAAAAGGCTACTTGGAGAAAATTAACCAGTGACGGGAGAGAGCATTGCCCTTTTCGTAGGCGAACAATGCGTTTGCTCTCTTTTTTAGTATAATTACAAAAAAAAAATCTTAATTCCATCGTATGAATGCTAATTTAATACTAACCTTTCAATTTATTCATAAATATTTTTGACAAATTACTAATACAGTCTTCCCTGTTAATTTTGGCAAAAAATCGTGACATGGACGTTAACTATTCTGTGATACAACTAGCACTGACCTGGACACTTTTTGGAATTTTAAATAATTTTGCTTATTTTTTCTAAATAGTTTATATTTTCCATTTTTCTTTTCTTTTCTTTTCTTTTCTTTTCTTCTTTACCATGGACCTGTGAGGGCGTTATGGCCCTCACCTGAGAAGCGATTCCAAAACAATGTCAAAATCCTCAATGACGTCAAACCAGATAGAGCAGGAGACAACACACCTGCGAGGTTGGATTATCTGCGTTAGCAATTTCCAATTAAAATTAATTGAAATAACTATATTGACAAATTGTTTACAAGTTTCATATTAAATTAACCAAAGTAAAAAGTTTAGGACGAATTGATATCTGTACCAATAAAAAAAAATCCTACATAAATTTCCCTTGTACAGTTGATGTTGAATTGGTTTTCCAAAATCATGGCACGATTGATTTCCTGATATGCATACGCGAGACGCACGGTATGGAAGCATGGTAAAAGAGAGCTTCGTTCCAACTTTTTGATGCCATGCCTTTTCAGTTCCTGTGACAAAACAACGTTCCATAAGGTTATCATTGTATAAGCCCGAAATTGTAAAGGGTTGCTCAAATGATAAGCTCATCCATCCCGGTCGCTCAAGGCTAATCAGATGGCAATTAATCCGGTGCTTAAAACTTTCGGACACTGCATTATTATCAAAAGAATGATATTATTATCTGCCTTCAATTCTTGCATACTTAATGAAACTACCAAATCAGATCAAGAGGTACGTGCACAATTTTGTAACGCCATCATTGATTTATATAATACTTTAAATTATTATATGAACGTGAGATTAACTTCAAATGTTGTATCATTTCTTACGCATCCATTAGCATTTGACATTAAAAAAAAATGGCAAGGTAACATAGATTATGAATGTTGGAGATAAATAACATGTCTGGAGACGTTGGAATATATCAGCTTTTAGAATCTTGTGAAATCATTATCAATTATTTTAAAAAGAAAACAAGTGCTTAGGTTTTTTTTCTTTGGGGGGGTCAAAAAAATTGTGGTTAGTCGACTATAAAATATTTTAATAGGAACCACTAGAGTTTCGGTAGGTGGTTTTAGGTTCATCATTTTGGTGCTACAAATTTGTTCTTTAATTAAGTTTGCGCATGAGCGATAACAATATTTATAACCTACCATTAAAAAATGGTTGAAAGAAATTTTGAGTTGAGAATTAATGAATAAAGCTCAGCTGAAAATCAAGATTCTTAATGCCATAAAAGAATTCCAATAGAATGTTTTGATATTTGAAATGTTAAATTTATAACCTACCAATTAAAAAACCGGTTGAAAGAAATTTTATTGAGTTGAGAATTGATGAATAAAGCCAAGCTGAAAAGTCAAGATTCTTAATACCATAAAAGAACTCCAATAGAAGGTTTTGATATTTGAAATGTTAAATTTATAACCTACCAATTAAAAAACCAGTTGAAACAAATTTTATTGAGTTGGGGATGGATGGATAAAGCCAAGCTAAAAGTCAAGATTCTTAATGCCATAAAAGAACTCTAATAGAAGGTTTTGATATTTGAAATGTTAAATTTATAACCTACCAATTAAAAAACCGGTTGAAAGAAATTTTATTGAATTGATGATGGATGGATAAAGCCAAGCTAAAAGTCAAGATTCTTAATGCCATAAAAGAACTCCAATAGAAGGTTTTGATATTTGAAATGTTAAATTTATAACTTACCAATTAAAAAATCGGTTGAAAGAAATTTTATTCAATTGAGGATGGATGGATAAAGCCAATCTAAAAGTCAAGATTCTTAATGCCATAAAAGAACTCCAATATAAGGCTTTGATATTTGAAATGTTAAATTTATAACCTACCAATTAAAAAACCGGTTGAAAGAAATTTTATTGAGCAGAAGAACAGCCCAAGTGCCATAACTTAGCATGGGATGACACTTAAGTGCCATAACTTCAAAAATGTACACTTAAGTGCAAGTTTTGAAATTAAATGGAACACTTAGGTACCATGCCGGCAAAAATCCGGCTAAATGGCTAACGTGGTAATTTTCCGGCGAGTTTGGCCCAAAACGGGATCGTTTTGTACCTAACATGGCGAGAAAATGCAAAAACAACGTCATTTCGTGTTTGATGTGTAAATAAAAATATAAAATTAATTAAATTAAATTTAAACTTAATTTTATTTAAAATATTCCAAAAAAATAAATAACTAAAAAAAAAAAAAAAAAAAGGGGAGGTCGAAGGGGGTGGCTGACGGTTAAGCCCTCGCCGGGGCCGCCTTCCCGCCGCCCCCCTTCGTTGCCGGCCCTTCCCGGCGACGGCAGGGAGGCGGCGAGGGCCCGCAACCCTCACCGGATCTGGGCGAGGGCTCATCCTTAGCCGCCCCCCGTGGCCTCCATTTTTTTTTTAATTTTTAGTTTTTTAATTTTTAGGATATTTTAAATAAAATTAATTTTAAATTTAATTTAATTAATTTTATATTTTTATTTACACATCAAACACGAAATGACGTTGTTTTTGCATTTTCTCGCCATGTTATGGTGCAAAACGATCCCGTTTTGGGCCAAACTCGCCGGAAAATTACCACGTTAGCCATTTAGCCGGATTTTTGCCGACGTGGTACCTAAGTGTTCCATTTAATTTTGAAACTGGTACTTAAGTGTACATTTTCGAAGTTATGGCACTTAAGTATTCCCCTGTGCCAAGTTATGGCACTCCAGGTGTCCCAAGCTAAAAGTGAATATTCTTAATGCCACAAAAGAACTCCAATAGAAGGTTTTGATATTTGAAATGTTAAATTTATAACCTACCAATTAAAAAACCAGTTGAAAGAAATTTTATTGAGTTGAGGATGGATAACGAAATCGAGCTGTCCGTATTGGTACGGTGCTCGAGTTCCCAAGGTCACCAAAAAAAAATCCAAGCTAAAAGTCAAGATTCTTAATGCCATAAAAGAACCCCAATAAAAGGTTTTGACATTCGAAATATTAAATTTATAATCTACCAATTAAAAAACCGGTTGAAAGAAATTTTATTGGGTTGAGGATGGATGGATAAAGCCAAGCTAAAAATCAAGATTTTAATGCCATAAAAGAACTTCAATAGAAGGTTTTGACATTTGAAATCTTAAATTTATAACCTACCAATTAAAAAACTGGTTGAAAGAAATTTTATTGGGTTGAGGATGGATGAATAAAGTCAAGCTAAAAGTCAAGATTCTTAATGCCATAAAAGAATTCCAATAGAAAGTTTTGACATTTGAAATGTTAAATTTATAACCTACCAATTAAAAAACCGGTTGAAAGAAATTTTCTTGGGTAGAAGAACAACCCAAGCGCCATAACTTAGCACGGGAGGACACTTAAGTACTATAACTTCGAAAATGTACACTTAAGTGTCAGTTTCGAAATTAAAGAGGAACACTTAGGTGCCACTCCGTCGAAAATCCGGCGAAATGGCTAACATGGCAATTTTCCAACGAGTTTGGTCCAAAACGACGTCGTTTTGCACGCCGACGTGGCGAGAAAATACAAAAACGACACCGTTTTATGTCGATGTATAAATAATAATATAAAAATTAATTAAATTAAATTTAAACTTAATTTTCTTTAAAATATTCTAATAATTAAAAAACTAAAAAAAAAAAAATGGGAGGTCGAAGGGGGCGGCCGAGGGTTGAGCCCTCGCCGCCGCCACCTCCCCGCCGACTCCCGGAAGGGTCGGTGACGGAGGGTGAAGGGTCGGCCGGGGACACTAAACCCTAGCCGACCCTCCCCCTCCGTAGCCGGCCCTTCCCAACGACGGCGGGGAGGCGGCGAGGGCTCGCGGGCCTCGCCGCCGGTTGGCCAAGGGCGACGACCTCGCCGACCCTCCCCCTTGTCGCCGGCCTTTCTTGACGACCGTGGGGAGGCGGTGGTGGCGAGGGCTCAACCTCGCAGCCCCCTTCGGCCTCCATTTTTTTTTTTTTCATTTTTAGTTTTTTAATTTTTATAAAATTTTAGCTAAATTTAACTTTAAATTTAATTTAATTAATTTTTACATTATTATTTACACATCGACACAAAATAGCGTCGTTTTTCCATTTTCTCGCCACGTCAGCATGCAAAACGACACCGTTTTGGACCAAACTCACCGGAAAATTGCCATGTCAGCCATTTAACCGGATTTTCGCCGGTTGCACCTAAGTGTTCCATTTAACTTCAAACTAGTCCTTAAATGGTACATTTTCGAAGTTATGGCACTTAAGTGTCCTCTCGTGCCAAGTTATGACACTTCAAGTATCCCAAGCTAAAAGTCAAGATTCTTAATGCCATAAAAGAACCCCAATAGAAGGTTTTGATATTTCAAATGTTAAATTTATAACCTACCAATTAAAAAATCCGTTGAAAAAAATTTCATTGAGTTGAGAATAGATGAATAAAGCCAAACTAAAAATCAAAATTCTTAATGCTATAAAAGAACTCCAATAGAATGCTTTGATATTTGAAATGTTAAATTTATAACCTACCAATTAAAAAACCAGTTGAAAGAAATTTTATTGAGTTGAAGATGGATGAATAAAGCCAAGCTAAAAGTCAAGATTCTTAATGCTATAAAAGAACTCCAATAAAAAGTTTCGACATTTAAAATGTTAAGTTTATAACCTACCAATTAAAAAATTGGTTGAAAGAAATTTTATTGAGTTGAGGATGGATGAATAAATCCAAGCTAAAAGTCAAGATTCTTAATGCCATAAAAGAACTCCAATATAAGGTTTTGACATTTGAAATATTAAACTTATAACCTACCAATTAAAAAACCGGTTGAAAGAAATTTTATTAAGTCATCCAAGCTAAAAGTCAAGATTCTTAATGCCATAAAAGAACTTCAATAGATGGTTTTAACATTTGAAATGTTAAATTTATAACCTACCAATTAAAAAGCTGGTTGAAAGAAATTTTATTGAATTGAGGATGCATGAACAAAACCAAGCTAAATGTCAAGATTCTTAATGTCATAAAAGAACTAGAATGGAAGGTTTTGATATTTGAAATGTTAAATTTAAAACCTACCAATTAAAAAATGGGTTGAAAGAAATTTTATTGAGTTGAGGATGGATGAATAAAGCCAAGTTATAAATCAAGATTCTTAATGCCATAAAAAAACTCAAATAGAAGGTTTTGATATTTGAAATGTTAAATTTATAACATGCCAATTAAAAAGCTGGTTGAAAGAAATTTTATTGAGTTGAAGATGGAAGAATAAAGCCAAGCTAAAAGTCAAAATTCTTAATGCCACAAAAGAACTCCAATAGAAGGTTTTGACATTTGAAATGTTAAATTTATAACATGCCAATTAAAAAGCCGGTTAAAGAAATTTAATGGAGTTGAAGATGGATGAATAAAGCTAAGTTAAAAGTCAAGATTCCTAATACCATAAAAGAACTCCAATGGAATGTTTTGACATTTGAAATGTTAAATTTATAACTTACCAATTAAAAAATCGATTGAAAGAAATTTTATTAAGTTGAAGATGGATAAATAAAGGCAAGTTAAAAGTCAAGATTCTTAATGCCATAAAAGAACTCCAATATAAGGTTTTGATATTAGAAATGTTAATTTTATAACATGCCAATTAAAAAGCCGGTTGAAAGAAATTTTATTGAGTTGAAGATGGATGAATAAAGCCAAGCTAAAAGTCAAGATTCTTAATGCCACAAAAGAACTCCAATAGAAGGTTTTGACATTTGAAATGTTAAATTTATAACCTACCAATTAAAAGACCAATTAAAAAAAAATTTATTGAGTTGAAGATGGATAAATAAAGCTAAGTTAAAAGTCAAGATTCTTAATACCATAAAAGAACTCCAATGGAATGTTTTGACATTTGAAATGTTAAATTTATAACTTACCAATTAAAAAACCGATTGAAAGAAATTTTATTGAGTTGAAGATGGATAAATAAAGGCAAGTTAAAAGTCAAGATTCTTAATGCCATAAAAGAACTCCAACATAAGGTTTTGATATTAGAAATGTTAAATTTATAACCTACCAATTAAAAACCGGTTGAAAGAAATTTTTTTGAGTTGAGTATAGATCAATAAAGCTAAACTAAAAGTCAAGGTTCTTAATGCATAAAAGAACTCTAATAGAAGGTTTTGATATTTGAAATGTTAAATTTATAACATGCCAGTTAAAAAGCCGATTGAAAGAAATTTTGTTGAGTTGAAGATGGATGAATAAAGCCAAGCTAAAAGTCAAGATTCTTAATACCATAAAAGAACTCCAATAGAAGGTTTTGATATTTGAAATGTTAAATTTATGAATTACCAATTAAAAGGCTGGTTGAAAGAAATTTTATTGACTTGAAGAAGAATGAATAAAGACAAGTTAAAAGTCAAGATTCTTAATGCCATAAAAGAAATTCAATAGAAGGTTTTGACATTTGAAATGTTAAATTTATAACCTACCAATTAAAAAACCTATTGAAAGAAATTTTATTGAGTTGAAGATGGATAAATAAAGTTAAATTGAAAGTTAAGATTCTTAATACCATAAAAGAACTCCAATTGAATGTTTTGACATTTGAAATGTTAAATTTATAACTTACCAATTAAAAAACCGGTTGAAAGAAATTTTTTGAGTTGAAGATGGATAAATAAAGCCAAGCTAAAAGTCAAGATTCTTAATGCCATAAAAGAACCACAATAGAAGATTTTGACATTTGAAATGTTAAATATATAACCTACCAATTAAAAAACCTGTTGAAAGAAAGTTTATTGATTGAAGATGGATAAATAAAGTTAAGTTAAAAGTCAAGATTCTTAATGCCATAAAAGAACTCCAATAGAAGGTTTTGATATTTAAAATGTTAAATATATAACCTACCAATTAAAAGGCCGGTTGAAAGCAATTTTATTGAGTTGAGGATGGATGAATAAAGTCAATCTAAAGTCAAGACTCTTAATTCCATTAAAGAACTCTAATAGAAGGTTTTGATATTTGAAATGTTAAATTTATAACCTACCAATTAAAAAGCCGGTTAAAAGAAATTTTATTGAGTTGAAGATGGATGAATAATGCCAAGCTAAAAGTCAAGATTCTTAATGCCATAAAAGAACCCCAATAGAAGATTTTGACATTTGAAATATTAAATTTATAACCTACCAATTAAAAAGCCGGTTGAAAAAATTTTATTGAGTGGAAGATGGATAAATAAAGTTAAGTTAAAAGTCAAGATTCTTAATGCCATAAAAGAACTCCAATAGAAGGTTTTGATATTTGAAATGTTAAATATATAACCTACCAATTAAAAAGCCGATTGAAAGAAATTTTATTGAGTTGAGGATGGATTAATAAAACCAAGCTAAAAGTCAAAATTCTTAATGCCATAAAAGAATTCCAATAGAAGGTTTTGATATTTAAAATGTTAAATTTATAACCTACCAATTAAAAAGCCAGTTGAAAGAAATTTTATTGAGTTGAAGATTGATGAATAAAGCCAAGTTAAAAGTCAATATTCTTAATGCCATAAAAAGAACCCCAATAGAAGATTTTGACATTTGAAATGTTAAATTTATAACCTACCAATTAAAAAACTGGTTGAAGGAAATTTTATTGAGTTGAAGATAGATAAATAAAGTTAAGTTAAAAGTCAAGATTCTTAATGCCATAAAAGAACTGCAATAGAAGGTTTTGATATTTGAAATGTTAAATATATAACCTACCAATTAAGAAGCCGGTTGAAAGAAATTTTATTGAGTTGAGGATGGATGAATAAAACCAAGCTAAAAGTCAAAATGCTTAATGCCATAAAAGAACTCCAATAGAAGGTTTTGATATTTGAAATGTTAAATTTATAACCTACCAATTAAAATGCCGATTAAAAGAAATTTTATTGAATTGAAGATGAATGAATAAAGCCAAGCTAAAAGTCAAGATTCTTAATGTCATAAAAGAACTCCAATGGAATGTTTTGACATTTGAAATGTTAAATTTATAACCTACCAATTAAAAAACCGATTGAAAGAAATTTTATTGAGTTGATGATGAATAAAAAAAGCCAAACTAAAAGTCAAGATTCTTAATGCCATAAAAGAATTCTAGTAGAAGGTTTTGATATTTGAAATGTTAAATTTATAACCTACCAATTAAAAAACCAGTTGAAAGAAAATTTATTGAGTTGAGGATGGATGAATAAAACCAAGCTAAAAGTCAAAATTCTTAATGCCATAAAAGAATTCCAATAGAAGGTTTTGATATTTAAAATGTTAAATTTATAACCTATCAATTAAAAAACCAGTTGAAAGAAATTTTATTGAGTTGAGCATGGATGAATAAAGCCAAGCTAAAGTAAAGATTCTTAATGCCATAAAAGAACTCCAATAGAAGGTTTTAATATTTGAAATGTTAAATTTATAATCTACCAATTAAAAAGCCGGTTGAAAGAAATTTTATTGAATTGAAAATGAATGAATAAAGCCAAGCTAAAAGTCAAGATTCTTAATGCCATAAAAGAACTCCAATGGAAGGTTTTGACATTTGAAATGTTAAATTTATAACCTACCAATTAAAAAACCGGTTGAAAAAAATGTTATTGAGTTGAAGATGGATAAATAAAACCAAGTTAAAAATCAAGATTCTTAATGCCATAAAAGAACTCCAATAGAAGGTCTTGATATATAAAATATTAAATTTATAACCTACCAATGAAAAAACCGGTTGAAAGAAATTTTATTGAGTTGACGATAGATAAATAAAGCCAAGTTAAAAGTCAAGATTCTTAATGCCATAAAAGAACTCCAATAGAATGTTTTGATATTTGGAATGTTAAATTTATAACCTACCATTTAAAAAGCCGGTTGAAAGATATTTTATTGAGTTGAGGATGGATGAGTAAAGCCAAGCTAAAGTCAAGATTCTTAATGCCATAAAAGAACTCTAATAGAATGTTTTGATATTTGAAATGTTAAATAAGAACTATTATCACGGAAGAATTGCGAATAAGAGGACCTATAAAAAGACTAGTGGTGCAAGATGCTCTTATATGGATAAGATTAACAAAATCGAATGTAAAAGTGAGACTTCTTGGGATGAACTAAGTCACGTGAATCTTACTTGGTTCATGAAAGCGAGGCATCACATGAGAAATGTCCATATTTGATCAGAAAAAAAATTGAAAAAGTTATAAACTTATTATATTTTGGTTAATTCAGTCATCAATCTTTTAATTTTTACTAATCGAAATTCAAACATTTTTGAATTAATCAGTCCGATCAATTTTAGTCGAAAATCGCTGACATAATTGGTGGCTAGCGAGAGTTGCTGGCCAACTCTCACCGTCACTAGGCAAAGGCCACAACCGGCGAGGGTCAGCTAGCCACCCTTGCCAGACTTAAAAATAATAAAAATAAATAAATAAATAAATAAAAAAACAGAAAATAAAGTAAGAAAAATTTAAAATTTAAAATTTAAAATATTGTAAAATCAAATTATTTTTAATATATATAAACAAATTGTATACATTAGCGCTAGCCATTTTACATGACACCACCATTATTCACGTTAGCAATTTTAGTTCAAATTACCCAAATAAACTCAATTGGCAAAATGTAAAATGATTTATAATTAAATTGGCACAATTAAGAATTTTAGGATTGTATTGGTCAAATGCAAAAAATTTAGGACTTTTTTGTCCAATTTAATCATAAGACTATTCTATGCAATACATTGAACGTAATTAGGTGACTTTTTTTTTTCTTTGTCGAAAGAAGTATTCATTACTAAACCATTGCTGAAACACAACTGAGTTCGGAATTTGTATGTAATAAAAAACCATAGTAGGCGGGGGGATTTATGCAGCCAACCATTAGGGAGAAGTTTTTCCAATGGGCTTTTGCGGCCCAATCCGCCGGCTTCTTCGCTTCCCCGGGCACATAGGACGCTGAGACTTCCGCAAGTTGGGCCAGCAAAACCCTACAGTCCTTCAAAATTGCTTCCACAGTCCACGGCCTGGAACTTGGCCCGTTAAACTCTCCATGAGTGACAAGCAATCTGTCTCCACTTCCATCGCCAAGTACAGACCAGTTGAAGCCGAAGTCTTCCTCTGCTTTGTCTCTAGAAGTCACGAGAAAACCGAACGAAGTGTTGAGACTTCAATTTTTAGGGTGGAATCACCAGGGTTCTTCAAAGCAAAGCCGTCGGTGATGATGCATTCGACGTTTCGGCAAATCCCAACCACGGCTCCCTCCGAGGTTGATCTGATTTTTGAAGCATTCATGACCAATTTCATCTTCTTGGTTAAATGAGATGGACAAGTACCTCCACCAAGGTTGCGTATGTGGCAAGCTGGTAAGTCCATATGGAACAACCTTTTATCCTATATAGCGTTTAGGGGGCAACAATAAGTTCAAATAGGATTTCCCCTATTTAGGGGGAAAAAAATGAACGCGGCCAACAAAGTGTTGTCCGTATCCACAAGTAGAGTTAGGTTAGGAACAATGAATCTCTTATGGTAAACAAATCTACTTTGCAAATCTGTTATTACGAGTAGTTATTACAAAGGATTGGACAAACAACACTATAAAGAACTTCAATCCTTGATGTAGATATTATACTGTTGATTCTCATCCTTAAGAGACTCCAATGATCACCCCCTCCTCCTTTTCATCATATATGATTTTCTTGCTCTGAGATGATTTGTGTTAATAGGGTAATTCCAATTCACTAGGTCTTTTGGCAAAATTTGAAGCAACTACTTTTGTAGTAACAAATTGAAGAAGAATGAGTAGAGTGGGAGAGTCAAAATCAAAAAGAGAATCCCTTATTTCTTTCTCTCATCCAAAAATGTGAATGAAACTTTAACCACGGTTGTGCCGTGCAATATATTGAAAAAGAACAAGTGGAGTAGGAGAGTAAAAATCGAAGAGAGAATCCATTACTTCTTTCTCTCATCCAAAACTGTGAATAAGACTTTCACCATGGCTTTGCCATGCACCTCACTCCCTCCCTCCCTTTCGGAATGCAATTTAGTGGACAAATCACAAGGCTCTCTCTCTCTACGACCACCTCATGGTGGTTGTCTTGTCCGCTAGCAATCACTACAAGGTGGTCATGCAACCACCTCGTGGCAAGTCTTCATGTGACGGTGGCAAATGTTACTATATGAACCGGAACCACGTTGTCTAGATTTTTTTTTTTTTTTAATTCCAATTCCATCAATGACTTTATCTTCTACCAAATTTTATTTTTATGTACATCGAACAAGTACCAAGATACCATGTTCAAAAATATCTAGACTTATACACTAACAATCACCAGACCAGTTGATAATAGTACACAAGGAAATGTTATGGTTTCTCCTTTGTTGTGTGATCTTATTCTATTCGGCAAATTAATCCAAGCAAGTATTCATACTCTCGTCCTTTTCTTTGCGGGCCTTTCTCAGCATGGACACAACTTGAAAGTTAGAAAGGACAAGATCCTCAACATGGTTCGGCAGTTGTTTGGGCTTTGAAAAGCCCATGTCAGCAAGGGCCGATGCCGACACATGACGTGATCACATCCGTATATTCTGACATCAATTTTCGAACTAATTGTAAAGATCGATGTCGTGCCCGCCTCGTGCTCATTATCGATGGGCTGTCGCCTCTAGTGGCCAACACACCTTTAGAAAAAAGAAGAGAAATCCAAAAAGGAAAGAAAAAGGTGAACTGAACGTTCTTGATAACGAAAAAAGAAAGAGGAGTGTTCACACGAAAAGAAAAGGGAAAGAGAGAGAGACGGTTCAAAGGAGAATAGGTGGGTTGGATTCGACAGCGAAACTCTGCCGGCATTGGCTGAAATTTTAATATGTTGTTCAAGAGATTAAAATCAACTAGTTTATAACCCTTCTCTAAATTGTTTTCCATAATTAGAATTTCTTACTCTTTTGTTATTTTATCTTTGCAATGACAATATATTGCTATATTATTGGTTTGTCGAGCCTTTAGCTATGTGACTAGAGATCGGTCTTTTAGTATTTTCCCGCATTGGGTTGATATTGTTGGAACATTATGGCCGGTTGCTACTGGGATTGATTAGATATTAGCTGGTTGAGTTTTGGGGAATGTATTGATCCTGGATAGGCTAAAGCTATAAATCGTTGTTGTATCTTCTTAACAATAATTTGTATCTTATTGCGTAATCGATGTCTTATGGAAAGTCTGTCAATTTCTGAGTATTTGCATTCATCTCAGTAACTTCAACTTTGCGCATCCAAAATGGTCAACCCGATTTGAGTCAACCCTGCTGACTTGACTCTATTTTGGAATTTTTTTTTTTTTTTTTTTTTTTGCTTTATCTTTTTCTCGGTGGTTGAGAATGCGATTTTTAAGGTTTGACTATGAGCATTCATACATTGAGCACTCCGGGCGTTGACCGTGTGCAGTCAGTACCCCTTGAAAAAAAGAATGGATGAATGAAAACAAAGAAATATGTTTTTGGCGAAATTTCTATGACGAATTCTTTTTTTTTTATCAGAATTTCTCTAGCAAATTCAGCCGATGATTCTACCGTTGGATTGAAACTGAAATGAAGGAGTACGATTTAATGGACTTGATCCGACGATTGTAAAGTCACCGAATGTTCTTATTTGAACATTATTGATTTGCCTCATTAATTGCACATTGAGAAAAAGGGAAGATTGCCTAAAAAGTCTAAATCTATTGTACTTTTTTCAATTCAGTATTATTTTGCTAATTAGGTCAATCCGATCAATTTTGGCCTAAAATTGATGACACCGACGTAGAGTGTTTTGCATGGAATGACTAACATTGACATGGACTAATAATATTTTAATATTTTTAGAAATTTTTGTTAATTTTTTTCTTTTTTTCCTTTTTTTTTTATTTCTTTTTCCCTCCACCATCCACTGCCAAGCCTTGTCGATGGCCGACAGAGGTCGCTAGCCTTAAGTGAGGGCCACCCTCCCTTGCCAACCTTTGGAGAGGGACACCTAGGCCTGGCTTGGAGAGGGCCATCCTCGTCAAATCGGGCTTTCTTGGGTAGCAACCGTTCACTAAATTAGGTGACAGCGAGGGTTGCCCTACTGTTCAAAACTAATGATTTAAACTTCTAGAGTTTTGAAATAATATATAGGATCATATGTTTTTTTTTTTTTTTTTGTCATCCGTAATATTGTCGTAACAAGCCAAATAGAAAAAACTAGCTCAAGGAGCCGTGTAAGCACTATCTATGCACGTCTCCGATCTTGATCCGAAATAATTCGATAATTATGATCCTTAAATGCTAAATTCTCCCAAAATTTAAGCACAATTCAATTCCCCATTGAGAAAACGATGCTTTGCTCATAATGAAAACGTGATTAGGTCAAATTATATTCAAAGGCCAGGAGTGTCACTATCGAAACTTTGCAATCTGGCAAAGGCACGTGTATTGGGCTATGCGCAGCGTTTGCTTTTGGTTCACCCTTTTCTTCGATGTGTCCACCACGAGAGTTTGACTCCATTGTAATTTCATCAGGACCTATAAGAATCGATCGGATCGTGCAAGAAAAATGCGCGATGCATCCCTTTGCGGGCAACATAAACTTTGTGCATTCTAGACTATGAGCAAATGAAACAACTTGTGTTTTTTGGGATTGAGGGGCATCTAGTGATCAAAGGGGAGAAATTACTTGTCAAGATAGAATGAGTTCAACAATCCATCACTATGCTTCTTAAGATTTCACGGTGGCATGCCTCGACAATTGTGGTTTGGATGCTCTAGAAAACTTCCTTGTATTGTGTCTTCTGTCCATTGAAATTTTGATTTTGTTGTTTTTTTTTTTTTTTTTTTTCACTTTGGAAGTTTCTTACATTAATGACTCGCTTTTGAATAGGAAAAATGATACGAATAGTTCCTGAATTTTAACGCGATATGCAATATCGTCTCTGGACTTTGAATTTACTCCACATGGTCCTTAAACCATTTACAAATGTTCAATATAGATTTTTCAGTTTGCTTAAACGACAAACATTTCTGACTTCTACTACACTGAACCAACATTGTCCCAATTCTAGCATCAGTCTTGTTTGAATTCCACCCAATCGACTCGACATTAAGTGTGTTTCTAATAGTCACATTGTTCTAGAAACATTTTTAGACTAATCACCAACGAATTGGCCGAGGTGGAAATACAAGGGGGACTCAAAACGATTTGACAGATGTGAGCTGGCGAATTCGACTATTCCTTCTTGAGATAATTTCTAGGGATTAAGTTCTAAGAAACTAAATCTCTCTTTAACCTAGGTAGAATTAGAAGATTTAAGGTATGTTGGCTATCGCTACACTTAGGCCTCTTCTTCTAGTGCCAACCGCAAGTTAAGGAAGATTGATAGAGTTCTTGTTAATCCTAAGTGGAGCCAAGACTTCTCCTTCTCGGAAGCCTCCTTCCTTGCCCCGGGCATCTCCGATCATACTCCTATGGTCGTTAGAGTTTTGGGCCCTTCTTATCGGAGAAAATCTTTTAAGATTTTCAACTTCTTGATGAAGCATCCAGCTTTTAATACAATTGTTAATCAGGTATGGGAGAACCCAGGTGAGGGAGTCCCCATGTACAAACTAGTTTGCAAACTAAAGATCCTTGAGGGCCACCTCAAGCAACTCAACAAGGAATCTTTCTCTAATATCTCCGCCAAAACAGCAAAGGGGCCAGGAATGCTTTGCGGGTCACCCAAGATGCCTTATAGCAGGACCCGACAAGTCTTGTGCTTGCTGAGCTTGAAAAAAACCGGTTGCGAACGTTCTCGAATCTTAGGATTCAAGAGGAATCCTTCTTTAGGCACAAGTCCAGGATTAGATGGCTCAAAGAAGGAGACCGGAACACTAAATTCTTCCACTATTCGGTCAACAAAAGGGCTTTAAGGAATAGAATCCTTTCGGTCCTTGATGCCAAGGGTAATCCAATCACTGATCCAGGTTTATTGCGGCAACATTTCGTCAACCACTTCCAAGACCTTCTTGCGCCGCGAGAGTCGCCAGGGCAGCCTGTTGTCTAGGAGATTTGGGCGGTAATCCAACATACCCTCAATGATGAACAAGTCAGATCTCTATCTCGTCCTGTTTTTGATTTAGAGATATAGGATACCATCTTCTCTCTAGCTCACGATAAGGCTCTCGGGCTGGATGGCTTTAATGCCGAATTCTTCAAGCTTAATTGGGAGACGGTTGGACCGTCGGTGCTTGCTGTGGTCAAGGACTTCTTTGTCACTGGGAGGTTACTACGTGAGATTAACAACATCATTTTAGTCTTGGTTCCAAAAGTTCCAAATGCTTCTACGGTCTCTAACTATAGACCTATTGCTTGTTGTAATACAATTTATAAATGCATTACCAAGCTCTTAGCTAATCGTGTAGCTATCATGCTTGAAGCTTTACTCAGTCCACCCCAAAATGCCTTTGTTAAGGGCCGACGGATCAGGGATAACATCCTCCCCGCCCAAGAGCTATTTAGTGGCTTCCACCATGATACATACTCGCCTAAGTGTGCTATCAAAGTGGATTTCCAGAAAGCTTATGATACTCTTAATTGGGACTTCTTAGAGATTACCCTCCGTGCCTTCGGGTTTCCTGATCACTTGATCAAGCTCATCATGGTTTGTGTTCGCACACCTAAGTTTCCCATCTTTGTAAATGGGGAGCTACATGGTTTCTTTCCGAGTGGTCGCAGACTTTCCCAATGAGACCCTTTGTCGCCTTACTTATTCACTTTGGCTATGGAGATTTTTTCCGAGATCTATTTCCTTCAATCCAGGCAACTAGGCTTCAAATTTTTATGGAGATGTAAAGCAACGTGCTTATCACACTTATTCTTTGCAAATGGTGTTTTCCTCTTATGTGAAGCAAACTTGGCCTCGGTTTCCCTCCTCAATGAAGGCCTTGGAACCTTTTCTAATTGGAGCGGGCTGAGACCCAATATAAACAAAAGTGAAGTTTTCCTTGCTGGAGGGACGGAGTTTATTCGGCCACAAATACTCCATACTTTTGGTTTCTAGAAAGGGAAGCTATCGGTTCATTATTTGGGGGTTCCCATTATCACCGCCAGAATTGGTAAAGCTGACTGTATTTCTCTTATCAACCGCATAACTGCGAGGGTGTAATCATGGGCTCAACGCTTTCTATCCTTTGCTAGCCTTATAAAGTCTATCCTCCACGCAATATAGGCTTTTTGGGCTACTGTTTTTATGATACCTAGAGCTGTGTTTGATCGCATCGAGCAAATTCTAAGACAGTTTCTTTGGAAAGGCCCGAGCCTGGGAAGAGGAGGTGCGAAAGTCTACTAGGATGATGTATGCCTTCCGAAAGAAGAGGGGGGGACTTGGCATACGCAAGCTACATGATTGCAACACGACGTCCATGCTCAAGCACGTTTGGATCCTCTTTACTGACAAGGAATCCTTGTGGTGTAAGTGGATTCATTCTAATTTCTTGAAGAGGAAAAATTTATGGGTTGCTAACAAGCTGTCTATTTGTTCTTGGGCCTGGAAGAAGATACTCCATCTTAGGAGAGAGTTTCACCAAATCCTTTCAATGGAATATTCGGGATGGATGCTCCGTGTCTCTTTGGTTTGATCACCGGCATCCTAGAGGCTCCCTTAATATATTGTTCTCATACACTTACATTTATCGCCTGTGTCCATCGAGGATGGCTTCGGTTGCGGACCTGTTCTCTGCTGAGGGCTAGGAGGTTAAGGCCATTTTGGAGTCGTGGGAGTTTCCCTTCCCGTCCTTTCTCGAATCTGGATTGTTTCCGCTGGATCAAGAGTTCCTCGGCACCTTCTCGCCTGCCTCTCGCGTGGGAAACCATTCGGCCAAAGGGAACCTTGGTTCCTTGGGCCTCGTTTATTTGGAGCAAGTCGCTCACTCGCGGTATCAATTCAACCTCGTAGCTTATTGTTAAGAACCGACTTCCTACCTAGGTTCTTTTACTTTCCTATGGGAGGATTGATGACGTCTTGTGTGCTTTTTGTAATTCTAGGCCGGATTCTATTGATCACTTATTTTTTGCATGTCCCACTACCGCCACCCTTGTGTCTTTTTGGGCTGCTAGATGCAACCTTCCTTGGCGAAACAGTACTTGGCAGGAAAATCTCTAGTGGGCCTTGAAGTTTCTCTCTAGCAATGAGTTCTATCGTTGCATGGCTCACTTCTCCTTTGGAGCTCTTTACCATGTGATCTGGAAAACGTGGAATAGCATCCTTTTTCGAGAACAAGCTTTGCCTATTCCGGCCTTGAAGAACCACCTCGTTAAAGTCATCAAGGATAAAGCCTTGACTTTCACTAACATTGCGAACACTTCAAGAAAATAAGAAGATTTAACGCAACTGGGGATTTGACTCGGCCATTTTCTCTCCTGTGGTATCCAATATTGCCCTGTAAGTTCGAGTTGTTGGTGTTGCCGATGCCTTCACCAGTTTTAGGTTTCTTGTATAGCGGTGTGTTGGTTACTTGTTTGGCTAGTTGGCTACTTCTTGCTGCTGCTCGACTGGTTGGTATTGATGAAGCTGGGGGCTACATTCAATTTTGTCGCAGCTGGTTGGTTTCGTTGAAGCTAGGGATTGCATCAGGTCTTCGCAGGTTGTTGTGGCTTGCTAAGAGGTCCGCCACTGTCTACTGTCTTTTGAAGCCGCTTCACTGTTTGTTGCTGCTTAGCTGTTGCGAATACACCAAGTTTAGGATAACTCATTTTCCTTAGTTGGTGGCCGCTGTTTTGGCTGATTTGTTGCCATTGTTTTGGATGTTTAGTTACTACTCTTTCGCTGTTTGTGGTTCCCTTTCTCGGCACCCTTCCACTCATTTTGACTTGTTTTGTCATCATAAGTGCAAGTTTTTTGGTACCGAGTCTTTACTGTATAACTATGTAACTTTTGGTTAAAGTCAATATATCTCTTACCTTTACAAAAAAAAAAAACTAAATCTCTCTTCATCTCAACACGGATGAGCTGCATTTCATTAGGTTAGGAAAAAGGTGAACTTAGGATGGTGCAAGAAAAAGATACCTCAGAGCACACAACAAAACAGAAACAAGTACAAATGACAAATAGAACTTCATTACCCCCAGCTCTCTTCATCGACTTCACTAATGCTTTAGAATCCTTGTAATATGAATGGACTGGTCAAAGCCACAAAACGTCAAAACTCAAAATATATTTTGCTTTGACCAATTTTAACTAAGGGGTGATGGATTCCTGATTCGATCTAGTTCTCAAAAGTTGGAACCGAGGACCGAGCAGACTGGTCCTAAGACCGGGAACCAGACCGAACCATCGATCCAATCCGGTTCCAGTCCAGTCCAATGGAAACGATCATTTATATTATCACACTACTTCTTTTCCATTCCTTTTTTCCCCTCTATTTAGACCAAATCGAGATAGTGTTTACTTCGCATTTTACTAATTTTTTTGGAAGAAATAATAAAATAAAAAAGTATATGCAATCAGTCCGATCCAGTCTGGTTCTCCACCAGACTGCTCAAACACCAGTTCCACTTTTAGGAGCCGAGAACTAGATCGACACTCTCGAAAATTGGACCAAACCGGTCGGTCTAGGTGGCTCCTAGTTTGGGCGATATGTTTTGCATACCCTAGTCTTAACAAAGAGCGTAGGGAATCTATCCACCTACAAAGAGAAGAAAATATATGATTTAAGGAACAATCTTTGAATATAGTGCGGTGTCATAATTTCCTATCTTATTAGGATCAACTGTAAGACTTTTGACTTCAAGAAAAGAAAATGGTGCCGGTGGCTGTTCTTGTCCACATTGCCAATTGACCAAATTGTGTCCACACACCGTTAGAAAATCTAATCTAAAAGTTTAAACCGATAGGTAAAGCATTTCGAGGCGTGCTAAGACAAACGTCACTTGGCAAGTCAATATTGAGGCGTACTGATCCAAGACCTTGCTTGGTGTAGCTCGATGCCTTGACTAGTCGATTCGGGCCATGAACGTTACGTCGTGCTTGGCACACTGTACGGTTTCAAAAAGGTAAAGCATATTATACACTTAGCATGATTCACACCCTCAGGCCTTGCTTATATCGGCTAATGAATTAAAGATAAGAAGCTGGATTGTGTTGTTTGTTTGTATCATCACATGAGGGAATAATTCTAGCCGTCACCCTTAGATTATGGGCATTGCCTAATTAAGTTCGAATGCCTAACAAACTCGTTGTTGGAGGATCGTTGTCACCCTTAGATTAGGAGAAGTTGCCCGATTAAGTTTGAATGCCTGACGAACTCGTTGTCGGAGGATCACCGTCACCCTTGGATTATGGGACATTGCCCAATTAAGTTCGAATGCCCGACGGATTCATTGTCGGAGGATCGCCGTTGTCTTTGGATTAAAAGGATGTTGCCAATTAAGTTCAAAAGAACCAATGGATTTCGGTTGATTAATAAATAAGTCCCGTATACTTGACCTTATAGTATTTACGTGCATATGTTATTTGCTATTGTCTCGACCTTAAAAGTCATGCACATATTTTATATGTTATTATTTGTCTCACGCATGTTTGATATGGCATTTTTTTGAGATGTGTGGAACACATGCGAGACACGTGCATAATTAATTGTCATTTTTAGTGATATGGAATGAATGTGCATACTATAATTGTTGTTATTTGTGACATGAGAGGTACATGGATGTTTTGAAACTTGTTATTTGAGTCTTATGGTAATATTTTAGAAGCTAATATTTGACACATGAGAATATTATTGCCTATTAATTGCACTATATGTAGCATGTGTGAATTTTGTTGCAATTATTAGGACTTGAGGAATTTGTGTACGTTGTTAAAGTTACTAATTGGCATATTTAGATATCTCATAGATTCATGATAGGATGGATGTCTAGGTAGAGGAAAAGTTTCCTTCATGTTCATAGTTAAGACAACACAAAGATTGTGCTATTGATTTTCCATCAATATATTGATGCGATTATGTTCACTTGCTTATTCGACAACGAGGCATCCTCCTATCCAAGGAGTAGTAAGTTTGCTTATTGAGTCCATGACTCACTCCATTGTTTTTTTCAAAATTGTAGGCATGGAGGTCTTACATTAGTTCTGGCATTGCAATCTTGCTAGAGGAGCTAAGATTTACCATGATCTTTTTGAGCATAGGACATGTGACGGTTGTAAATTCATTCCCCCAAAATAGAAGGGCTTAAAAAAATAACTTGTGTTATATAAATAGTTGTGCATTTACAAGTGGTCATTTTCCTAGCCTATTGTTGTAGTATGGGTATTTATTGTGCAACTGCTTCCGTATGCTCTTAATAGAAAGATAAAAAGAATCGGGATGACGACACGCCTAGGATGTCACGAAAATAACCCCCACTGCTTGTGACCCTTGAGATGGAGTTGGAGTCATTACAATTAGGGTTAGCTTTAGTATGAGAATATCCATAAAGATCTATTAGATAAAAAAAGAAGAAAAGTTTACTTTCACAGAGACATAAGCCCAATTTAAGTTTACAAACAAAAATAAATGAAATGGTCCAAAACTTTCCTCAATGGATTTTTTTTTGCCCTATTTGGTCCCATCATAGAACAAAGCAGTCTCTCCAATATCTTTGTTAGTAAAAGAGCATTAAAAGCATTAGCTAATTAAGGCACAATCCAATATTTATTCTCATTCTTTGGTCTGTCATACTCTAACTATCATCTATCTCTTAGACTCTTACTCTAACTCTTTGTAGACACACCTCCACTTTTACTCTCATCTCTCCCAAATCTTTACTTTTTCATTCTAGAGCATGAAATTAAACCGCACGCTTGAAAACTAAGGCCCTATTTGGCAACACTCCTGGGAACAATTGATTATATTCTTTTTGTTTCCCAAAATAAAAAATGACATAAATTCGTTTGATAAAATTTTTTTCCCCGAAGCAAAAATCCATTTTTTGTTCCTAAGAATAGTAGAATCAACAAGTAGAAAAAACTAGTTTCTTGTTCCCAAAAACAATTTTAGAATTAAAACCAACCTTTTCTTTTCTTTTTTTTCTCTTTTTCCCCCTTTTTTTCTCATTCTCTCTTCTTCTTCCTCCACCGGCCATTGCTGCCACCGCAGACAATCATCAATGACCTCCTGGGTGAGATCCAGTGAGCAACCACAAAGAAGGAGGATGAAGAAGAGAAAAGGAAAAAGGAAAAAGAAAATAATAAAAATATAATAAAAGTATTAACAATTTTAAAGAAACAAAAAAATTTAAAAATCCTACCAAACGCATTTCTATTTCGCAAATAGAATTTTTGGACAGTTACCAAGCATCTTCAAAAACTTAGAAATTGTTTCCAAAAACATAATAAAAAAAAATTTATGAACAAAAATTATTTTCGAAAACAAAATGATTACTAAAACACGTCATAAATATCCCCTCTCCTTCCAATTTCATTGCCACTGGCCACATACCTAGTGGGCAAGATGTCAATGATAAGGTCAGAACCCATAATGCCAAAGAGGCATCCCATTATGTGCCCAAAAAAAAAAAAAAGCAGAGAGAGAAAAAAAGAAAAGAAAAGAAGAGGCATCCCAATAAGAAACTTTCCTTAAATTATAAATCCAATAGGGGTGCTCATCTTAAGGATGCGTCTTTTTGAAGCTTAGGTCCTTGTCCCTCTCTATATCTCAGTACCGGTTGTTGAAGTTGCCTTCAATGCTTGGTCGGTTCACAGGTCATCTTTTTTCATTGGAAGTGTCTTTTATTTCCAAGACAAATCCATGTTTTCCATTGCTTCCACTCATCTAATCTCCATTTTCTACTAATATTTCAGAGAAAATGCCCAGGATAAGAAGCAAACAAATTTTCAAGCTTGACAAGAAGGGAAAAGAAATCACCATGGGTTCGCTCCGTTTTACATTTGGAAATAAGCAGGCCCCATTTATACTTATATTTGAGAGAGAGAGAGAGAGAGAGAGAGAGAGAGAGAGAGAGAGAAGTGGATAATGACCGGGTAATAGTTTGAATTTCAAGGAGATAACACCAAGGAAGAAATTAAAAACACTTTCTTCACTTTTCCTTCATTCAAAAGTTTACTTGTGTGATTAAGTTTGGATGCCGACGGACTCGTTTCTAGAGAATCACTGTCACCCTTGGATTAGAGGATGTTACCCAATTAAGTTCGGATGCCCGACAAACTTGTTGTCGAGGGATCGGCATCGCCTTTGCCATCAACATATTGGTGCGGTTATGTTCACGTGCTTGTTCAACAGCAAGGCATCCTCCTATCTAAGGACTAGTAAGTTTACTTATTGAGTCTATGACTCACTCTGTTGTTTTTGTCAGAATTGTAGGCATGGATATTTTACACTAATTCTAGAGTTGCAGTCCCGCTAGAGGAGGTAAGATTTATCCTGGCCATTTTGAGCATAGGACATGTGGTGGTTATAATCCATTGGCCCACGATAAAAAGGGCTTGTGAATATAATTGATGTAATATAAGTAGTTGTGTGTTTGCAAGCGGTTGTTTTCTTAGCCGATTGTTGTTGCATGGGTATTTATTATGTAACCGCTTTTGTATGCTCTTAATGGAAGGCTAAAAAGAATCAGGATGACAATGCACGTCGCAAAAATAACTCTCGCTGCTTGTGACCCTAAAGATGGAGTTGCAATCGTTACAAATAGGGTTAGCTTTATTGTAAGAATATCCATGAAGATCTATTAGATAAAAAAGAAGAAAAAAGAAAAGAAGAAAAGTTTACTTTCAGGAAAGAAATAAGCCCAATTTAAGTTTACAACAAAAAATAAATGCAATGGTCCAAAATTTTATCTATTTTCCCCTATTTAGTCCCATCACAGATAAAAAAAAACAGTCTCTCCAATATCTTTGCTAGTAAAAAAAGCATTAAAAGCATCAGCTAATTATGGCCCAATCCAATATTTATTCTTATTCTTCGGTCTATCATACTTTAACTATTGTCTCTCTCTTAGACTTTTAATCTAACACTTTGCAGACACCTCTACTTTTACTCTCATCTCTCTTAAATCTATACTCTATCTCTTGTAGAACATGAAATCGAACCCCAAGCCTGAAAAACTAAATATCCCCTCTCCATCCAATTTCCTTGCCACTGGCCGCAAACCTAGTGGGCAAGATGTCAATAATAAGGTCATACAACATATCAAGATCCAATCTCATAACCCATAATGCCAAATAGGCATCCCATTTGAGGAACTTTCCCTAAATTATAAATCCAACAAGCCTGCTCTTTTTAAGGGTGTCTTATTGAAGCTTACGTGCTTGTCCCTCTCTATATCTCAGCACCGGTGGTTGAAGCGGCCTTCAATGCCTAGTCGGTTCACAGGTCATCTTTTTCAACTCTTATCTCCTTGAAATTTTCAAACTATTACCCAGTCATTATCCACCTCTCTCTCTCTCTCTCTCTCTCTCTCTCTCTCTCTCTCTCAAGTACATTATAAATGGGGCCTGCTTATTTCCAAATGCAAAACGGAGCGAAGCCATACCGGTGATATTTTTTCCCTTCTTGTCAATCTTGAAAAGCTGTTGTTTGCTTCTTATCCTGGGCATTTTCTCTGAAATATCAGCAGAAAATGGCAGATCAGACGAGTGGAAGCAATGGGAACCATGGAGTTGTCTTGGAAATGAAAGACACTTCCAACGCCAAGGAAGAAATTAGAAGCACTTTCTTCTCTTTTCCCTTCATTCAAAAGGTTACTTGGGTTCTCATCTCCATCTAATCTTTTTCCCCCAATCCCTTCCTTCTTATTTTCCTTTTGCCCTTTTCGTATTCACCTGGATGTTCATCAATCTTTTGTTTGATCGCTTGTTTCTCAAAACGTTGCAGTTGATCGCAGAGGTCTTCGGGACTTACTTCTTGATATTCGCGGGTTGTGGGTCTGTGGCGGTGAACTTGGACTACGACAAGGTGGTGACGCTCCCGGGGATATCGATGGTATGGGGCTTAGCAGTAATGGTGCTGGTGTACTCAGTCGGACACATCTCCGGCGCCCATTTCAACCCAGCCGTCACCATTGCTTTCGCCACCTGCAAGAGGTTTCCGTGGAAACAGGTTTCATATCTCTTCCAAAGTCATAACGCCTGCTTCCTATTTAAGATATGTTTTAATCCGTGTCAAATGCTGAACGCCGTGACCTGGCAGTCGTTAAAGGTCTGTCTAGAAAGCTTTGTTTGGATCACATGATTCTAACAAGCCACCGCTTTTAGAGGCCATTAGTTACTGGTTAGGTGTATCTTTTAGCTAGCCATTGAATGGTTTGCAATAGCATAACGGGAAATTTACATATACCGGGACATACTGAATCAATCGCATTCTAGAAGAACGTTCGAATTATTAGTTTCCATTTTTGAATGAGCTTGACTGATCCAATCTTTTTCTATCCAAGATTTATCACGGTCTCTTCTTATTCGTTAATTCATTTGCAATCTCATGTTCTCTATCTAAGTCTTGACTCACGAAAGCATTAATTTAGGCAATTAATGGAGGGCCCTTTTATTAATTTTTCGCTAAGCTAAAACTTCCTCTCTGTTGCATCTTCTTCTTGGCGTGCAGGTGCCTCCATATATATTGGCACAAGTTTTGGGATCAACGTTGGCGAACGGGACACTGCGGATGCTATTCACCGGCAAGCTGAACCATTTCCTTGGGACTCAACCGGCCGTTTCGGATGGGCAAGCATTTGTCTTTGAGTTCATCATCACTTTTTACCTCATGTTCATCATCTCCGGCGTTGCCACCGATAATAGAGCAGTAAGTTCCAACTTCTTTCTTTTAATTACTTGCTGATAATTGAGGAAATTTTAATGGAAATTCGTCTACAAAAAAAAATAAAAATAATGATCAATCTCTTCAAGAGGAAGCGGGATAAGAAAATCTCAAAAATCGCACGAGATCACAAAGAAATATCGTGAAATTCTTAGACATGAAAAATAATTAACGTGTTTTGTGCATATTACCTAGAGCCAGAGGGCAGCGGCCCTGCCACCCAACCAACCTTAGGTTCTTTCCCGCTTCTTCTTGAACGACTTCTCCGACAACCCTTTTTGTGTCGATACGGATCGATCCTAAATTCTTGACAAAAGAGCTCTCTCTTGACAAGAAAACGGTGGACCCACTTCTAAGTTCTGACGAAGGCTGGTCGTTCGTATTCTAATATCATATCATTTCCTAGTTGCATCGAATCATGTTATAGAAAAACGCTATATTTCCATTAATTGCGCCATAAAATTTCTTATGTTGAATTCATGTCACCGCTAAGGTTGGAACGTGTTAGTTTGTGTTAGTAATCGTCACCAAAGGATAGGGAGAATCGTACAATATTTAATGCTAGATATATTTATTATTAGTTTATCACGAGAAAAGTGTTAAAGAAATCTTAAACTTTTTGTATTTGTGCTAATTTAGTCATAAACATTTTTTGATGTCAATTAAGTCCTAAATGTTTTTACGTTATACCAATTTAGTCCTTTCCGACAAATTTTGGCCGGGTTTTGCTGACTAGACGCCGGCTGGCTGAAGTGGCCTAGGCACTAACATTGACAATTTTTAATAATATTTTAATATTTTTAAATTTTTAAATATTTTTTAAAAATTATTTTTTTTTTCCTTTTTTTCTTCAGCCGGTCACCGAGGTCCAGCAACCGACTAGAGGAAGAAGAGGAGAAGAAAAAAATAAAATAATTAAATAAAATAATTCAAAAATATTAAAATATTATTAAAAGTTGTCCACGTCAGAACCGATCAAGCCACGTCAACCGGCCGGTATCTAGTCAGCAAAATCCAGCCAAAATTGGCCAGAAAGGATTGAATTTGCACAACGTAAAAATGTTTATGACTTAATTGGCACCAAAAAAAGATCTATGACTAAATTGGTACAAATGCAAAAGGTTTAAGACTTTTTTAACACTTTTCCCAGTTAATCACATGCTAGTTGATAAGACTTCTCGCCAAACATTTGGCCTACAATTCTTCCAAAACCCATTTAAATTTCCGTTCCAGTCAAATTAGATGATATTCCGCATCTTGGTTTTTAAATTGCAAAAGGATTTTAATATACGAACTTCAATTATCATATTTTATATGTACCTGTCGGTGATTAGTAAATTTAATTCGGTGCAGATTGGGAGCTCGCTGGCCTCGCTGTTGGTGCAACCGTTTTGCTCAACGTGATGTTTGCAGGGTATTGACCATTTCAATTCCTTATATCTTCATCTTACCCTCTTCTCGGGCTGAAAAAGAGATGTTGACCATGATTATTGACTGACTAACATCTTTTGAATAGAAAAATTGTACATGATTGATTACGTCGTTTAAATAAAGAGCATCATGGGTGAGTTTTATCTTATAAGATATTGCTGGCTCAAATATTATATAAATTTCATGATTTACACCATTAACGGAAAGATCATTATCAACCTCTTCTTAAATTACACTCTATGTGTGTACTTTGACTATCGATACAAAGAGAAAGTCATATAAATTATCGATATCATTTTCCTCACATCTCGGACCAAACTTCTATCACCCCGAGAAATCAGGTTGAGCAACGAATTTTCATTTTCCTGAGAAACAAAATATTAATCCGGGCAGAAATTAAGTATTTCGTGATGATAATCTGTGTTATTATTATTTTTTTTTCTTGGGTGGTGGTTAGGCCAGTAACGGGAGCATCTATGAATCCGGCAAGGAGCTTGGGTCCGGCGATAGTGTTTCACCATTACGATAAGCTGTGGATCTACATCGTGGCACCAACTGTCGGGCGATTGCCGGGCGTGGATCTACAACCTGATCCGATTCACCGACAAGCCCATCCGAGAGATCACCATGTCCGGCTCTTTCCTCCGGAGCACCGCCCGAAATTGCTCTTCTTGAGTCAAACTCATTCCAACCCGCGGTCAAACTTGCTCTTCTTTTGTGTTTTCTCTTTCGATTTTTGCTCATGATGGGTGCATTCGTAGTGAGAAGGGTTAGTTTTCTTTACTTTAATTGATGGATTATTCCCTTCTCTCTGCAGTTGAAATGTTAACAGTTGTAATTGTATTTTGGAAATTACGTTTCTAATCATCCAAACGCTAATTCCAACCTACTGAATTCTACAACCTCAGCCGGTTTGCCGACAGGCCCTTTCGAGAAATCGCCCGGTCCGGTTCTTTCCTCCCAAGTTCCGCCGGAAGTCCCTATCCTTGATCTCTCTCTCTTTCCCTCTCATATGGAAGTTGTTCTTCTCTTTGTTTCATTTTTTCCTCTTGATTTGGTCATGTGTACTTAAGTATACAGTTTTTTGGCCGGATGTGTACCGTTAGGGGTGTGCAACCGGACCAGGTCAACCCGGTTCCCGGTTCGGCCCACCCGGAAAACAGGGTCGGGAACCGGTTCCGGTTGAAACTGGTCTAGGAACCAGTTCCCAAAGTTCATACCCTATTTGAACCAGTCTGGGAACCGATTTTGAGGAAATACCCACCCAAGAATCGGATCGACCGAACCAGTTCGAACCGGTTTGAGAACTGGTTTTGGGCCCCAAAAGTCTAAAAGACCAAAACCCTAGTCGTTTCTATCTTTACTCTCACGCTCGTCGCTCTCAGCTTCTCACCTCCACCGATCCATCTGAGCGTTGCGCTGCTGACGTTGCTTCTGCTCGCCCACCGTCGCCTTCCTCTAGATCAGCGCCCCCATCCTGGTCCCAGCCATCCTTGCCACCCCGGCGTCATTGGCCTCGGACACGAATGTGACGGCGCTGCTCGAGAAGGCCGGGTGCAAGACATTCGCGGGCCTCCTCGTCTCGAGCGGCATCATCAAGACGCACCAGTCGGCGTTGGACAAGGGCCTAACGGTGTTCGTGCCCAACGTGAGCTTGTGTCGCTCTTGCTGTATCACGCGGTGGCGAGCTACACCCCAATCAGGTCCCTAAAGACGAGCAACGCCCCGATCAGCACCCTCGCCACGAACAGCGCTGTTGACACCTAAATTTTGACTAATAATTTAGTAATTAATTGCATAAAAATTTAGGGATTAATCTTTAACCCCTAAGAAAAATAGCAAAATTGCATTTCATGTAGCCGCATTTGCATTTGTACTAAGAGGACAACAAAAAGCAGGGCTCGCGGTCGATGGCATACACAAACTCGGTGGAGTGCGGATTCGGGAGAAATCTTCAAAGAAGCAAAAGCAGCTCACAACATGCCCATATTGTATTATTATAATATATCCACAATATTATACAATATGTCAGCTTTAGTAACACCAAGAAGAAACCTCCTCATTAATGCATCGCCATGCACGCACGAAATGGGACAGGCGCTTGCCTTGTCAAGAACAGAGGGGAAAAATTTGACTGAAGAGTTTTGTGAGAGCTATTAAAAAGAGAAAATTGAGACGAGAGGTCTGTGAGGGGAGCGGAAAAGAAAAATTTTGATTATGAAGGGCTTCTCTTTCGGTCAGACGAGTGCGTAAGGGAGTGTGTCGGAGAAAAATAAAAAAAAGAATGTAAAGTTAGGGGGGAGAACGAAAGTTCACCGGAAGAGGTCCGTAAAAAATGGTGGAGGGCTTCTCCTTCGTGCACGCAAGCGGAGAGAAAGGTGGGGGATTAAAAGATAGGGGCTTGTCGAGAAAGAAAAAGAAACAAATCAGGTTCAAGAGCTAAACAAAAACAGAAAAAGTACTCGAGGAGAAGAGAGAGAGAACCTGCAGAGAGAAAAGAAAAGTGAGGTCGAGAAGGAAATAAGAAGGGGAAAAGAACGTGAAAGAAAAATAATAAAAAAGAAGAAGGGTTGTCTTCTTAAAGGAGGCTTCGAGCAACAGGAAAAGGGGGGGAAGCAAAAAGAGAAAAAATTTTCATTGTGAGGGCTTCTTCGGTTAGACAAGGGGGAGAGAAAAACAAAAATTGCGCACTGTTCTTCTTCTTCGTGGGTTTCTTCTCCGCGAACACCCACGCCGTTTCGCTGCAGCCCACGCCGCCGTGCCCCTCGCGCCGCCGGGACTGCCGGCTTCCATCTGCGAGCACCCGCACTAGCCCCGCCGCCGGTGCTCGTATCCGGCCTCGGTCGTGCCTCTACAAGACAACCCAATCGGCCACCGCACCAGCAACTCCGCCACGACGCCGATTTTCCCCGCCGCCTCCCGTAGCAGCCTCGCTGTCCGACGCCGGTCATCGCCGCCGAGCCTCTCGTATCCGACGACCCGGACGCGGACGCCCGACGACCACGTCCTCCGACCGAGCACCATCTCGCCCGCCTCACGTGCAATCCACCAGCTCGCCTTCGCCTCGTTCGCCCATCGCTCCATCCGGCTCACCGCCCAACGCCTCGCCGACGTCCCTGCCCGCGCTCGCTTCCGCCCCGGGCGTCCCGAGCTGTTTCGCCCTCGCCGCTGCACCCGCCGCCGCACTTGCCTCTCGTCCGCCGCCGGTCTCCTCGCCCGTGTTCCGACGCCAACAGCCGCCAGCTCGCGCCGTCCCACCGTGCCAGCAGCTCGCCCGCGTCCGCTCGAGCGTGTCGCCACAGCCGCCTCCGCAACCCCGTTCCGTCCGTGCCGCTCCAACCAGCCGACCCGACGCCGGCAAAGACACCACCCGCGACTTGCCGCTGCCGCGCCGCCGCCCGCCGCCGATTCGCCCGTGGCCGGTCCCGCCGGAGCGCTGCCCTCGGTCACCCACGAGCAAGCCGTGCGTGGGAAAAGAAAAGGAAGAAACCAAAAAAAAAAAAAAAAAAAAAGACAAAAGGGGATTAGGTAGTTTTTTATTATTATTATTATTATCTTATCTTTATTTTTATATAGTTTATAGCTTGTTTTTATATAGTTTTTTTAGTGTGATTATTCATTAATGCGTGATTGAGGTTTCAATGTGAAATAACCCCTCAAACTAGGGATTAGGAGTTTGATTTTCGCGCCCGAAATCCGACTCATAATCACTTGAAATATCGCCAATCCGATCTCCCGCCCGAGATTCGATTTGCGATTTATTTAAAATTGGCCAACCCGATCTCATGCACGAGATATGGTTCGTCAATTTGGATATCAATCTTGCTCTGATTTGCTGTCGTGCCGTTTAAGTTAATTTCGCTTTCATAAAAAATTGCATTTGCATTCCATGTAGGTTAGAATTAGGTTTATTTCCTTTTTATGGTTTGCATATTAAGAGTAGGAATTTTATTTCGAATTTTCAAAAAAATACAAAAATCAAATTAGTTAATTTAGGATGCTAGTTTTTTTGTAGGTTGCATAATAGGTTTTTTTAAAAATGCGTGCTTTAGAAGAGATAACGTGTCCCTTTAATTTTCACTCTAGTGGTTTTTTTTTTAGTGTTTTTTTTTTTTTAATTACGAATTTCCATCAAAAATCATCACGCATTTTAGAATAGAATTGCATGTCTCATTTTAAGTTTAGATCAATTTGCATCTTAGGTTAGAAATTGCTAGATTAAAATAACGTCTTAGTTTAAATTAGGATTTAGCATGACTTAATCCTAAGTTCAAATTGGAGGGAATTTTAATTTAGCTAGGTAATTTTTGCATTTGTCTCAATTTCGAATATCGTGAAAAAAATTCAAAAAAAAAACTTGTCTTTAGATAAATTAGTTTCATTTTTTAGGATAAATTGCATTTTAGGGAATAGAAATATCATGTGCACGTCATGTAGAATTAGGCTCATTTAATTAAATATTGCCCGTCATTATAATTAGGTCATTTTGATTTGCATATTTAATTGTTGCATGTTCATTAAGAAAACACAAAAAAATAATAATATTTTACTCATGTCATGTAGTTTAGAACACATTGTCATGCCATTCCATGCTAGATTAGTAGCATGCATTGCATATTAATAAGTGAAAACCAAAAAAAATGGAAATTGCCTGTTAATTAGAAATCACATCTAGGTCTGTTGATGTGAATTCTGATTTAACAATGCAGATGCTTTCGTTGCAACGAGGTAGGTCCTGCAATTTATTCATGGCTTTCTTGGGTGTTAAATTGGTGGTTTGCGCACCCGCATGATCACCTCACATGTTAGGGAGATAAATTAAAATCAATTCAAGCTGCCTGCAAAATATTTTTTGAAATAAAAAGAAAAGGTACCGAAAGGGCGTTAGAGAAATCTAGCGTAATCAAGTCCCCGAACTCATTTAATCTCTGGTTCGTAGGAGTGAAGTAATCCTCCCATTACTTTACTTGGGTTTCTAATCGACCCACCCAAAATAGATTAGTGGCGACTCCTAATTGAAAATCATTTGCATGTTAAGAACTTAAACCTAAGTCGCGAATTGGTATGGGCTTGGGAGAGCCCGAGTTAAGTCTAGGAAGATTGATGCAAGTGAGAGCAAGAATATTCCTATCACATTCCTCACCTCATGATGTCGTCTCACCTCCAGCTTGCCCCAATGTGGGGTGGTTCTTGACAGGGGTAATTTAAAAATTATCCACGTGTGTGGGCTCAAAAGGGTTTAAACAACGGATGATCACGTAGTGTTTGAGATAGAGAATGAACCGCCCCTCATCATTTCGATCATCGTACCTTTCGCAAGAAAACTCTTTACCTTAGAAACATGGAATTTCCTACACTCATCTCACCAGTATATGAGCAAGGGACTTGTGTATAGGATAAAGCTTGCCTTTCATCATCCTGACATGTCTCATTTAGCATGTTCAATTCATTCCACATCATTCATTAACTTGATCGATGGTGACGATCCTCAGTGGAATTGGTAATTAAACAGGTAAAACTATCAATGCAAAATTCTCCTTTGAAAGGTCACAAGTACTTCATGAACTCATCAGCTTTGAACACAAAGAGTTTGCAGCTCAAAAAGAAAGGAAAAGGATTGGTAAAAAAAAAAATGTTTTTTTTTTTTTTTTTTGTTTTGTTTTTTTTTTTTTTTGTGGCAAACTTGTTGCCGTTTCCAGGGATCGAACCCTGGTCGCTCTCGGACCTTTTCATTCCCCGTGCCACCAGGCCAAGGCGCTGGTGGTGTCCTCAGGGCATTTCCCTTTTTATTTAATTGAACTGACACTGGGTCAACACGTCTGATATACCGAATCAAATGAATTCGATATGTGTATGGAATGTGGCCTACTTCTCGTCTCATTCAATCCATTCCCACACAATTCAATGAAGAAATGAGTACCTTCAATTCACAACAAATTCTTTCAAGGGTAATACTTCTTCACAGCATCAGAGTTAACAGGATTAGAAAACTCACGACCATCCATTTCTGTAAGGATTAAGGCACCTCCAGGGAGTACCCTCTTCACCATATACGGGCCGCTATAATTTGGAGCAAATTTGCCTCCAGGATCAGGAAAATCGGCAACACCTTTCTTAGAACTAGATCATTCACTTCAAAGTGTCTCGGCCGTACCTTCCGATTAAAAGACCTGGCTACTCTTTGTTGATACGTCTGACCATGGCAAAGAGCTTTTAATCTTTTCTCATCAATCAAGTTCAACTGCTCGAACCTTTGTTGTGTCCATTCTGCTTCGGACAATTCCACTTGGGATAAGACTCTCAAAGAAGGGATTTCTACTTCCACAGGCAAGACTGCCTCCATGCCATAAACTAAGGAGAAAGGGGTTGCCCCGGTAGATGTTCGGATCGATGTCCGATACGCCATTAGAGCAAAGGGTAACCTGTCATGCCAATCTCGATAATTCTCGGCTGTCTTAGCCAGATCTTCTTGATGTTCTTATTAGCTGCCTCAACAGCTCCATTCATTTGCGGGCGGTAAGGTGATGAATTCAAATGCTTGATTTTGAACTCACCGAACAACTCATCCACGAACTTGTTATTCAGATTTGTCCCATTGTCGGTGACAATTGCTTCTGGGACACCATAACGGGCGATTATGTCACGCCTAATAAATTTCACCACGTTTCGAGCTGTGACATTAACATATGATGCGGCTTCAATCCATTTTGAAAAATAATCTATTGCCACCAATATAAATCGGTGCCCATTTGAAGCTTTGGGATTTATTGGGCCAATCACATCGATCCCCCACATTGAGAAAGGCCATGGCTCAGATAGCTGGTGCAACTCGTTGGAGGAACATTTATTTTATCTCCATGAATTTGGCAACGATGGCAACTTCTAACATGCTGTATGCAGTCACTTTCCAATGCAAGCCAATAGTAACCCAGTCTCATGATCTTCTTGGCTAACATGTGCCTATTCATGTGTGGGCCACAAACTCCTTCATGCACTTCTTGCATGATTTGGGTAGCTTCTGCTTCATCTACGCATCTCAATAAAATTGAATCATAAGATCTCTTGTATAAATTCCTACCACTGACAAAGAACTTTGAGGCCATCTTCATTATGTACTTTCTATCGGCTGGAGTGCTCCCTTCAGGAAATTCCTGCTTTTGAATATAGTTCATGATATCGTAATACCATGGCTTCTCATCGAGCTCCTCATTCACGACCATACAATAAGAAGGTTTGGCTAGAACCTCAATTTTCAAAGGCTCAACTTCTAAACCGTCGCAACTTGCAACATAGATGACAACGTTGCCGGGGCATCGGCGAACTGATTATGAGATCTAGCCAAGTAGTCGAATGAAATTTCATCGAACTCCTTCACCAACTCCTCGAGGTACTTGTGATACGGAAGTAATTTGGCATCCTTGGTCTTCCATTCACCTACAGTCTGAAGTATGATCGGTGCGTAATCTCCATATACTTTCAATTTGGCCACTCCCATTTCAATTGCGGCCTGAAGTCCGAGAATACAAGCTTCGTATTCAGCAATATTGTTCGTGCATGGAAATATTAATTTCGCGGCTACTGGGTGGTGTTGTCCATCTGGGGATATTAGTACTGCCCCAATACCAGAACCGGACAAGTTCACAGCTCCATCAAAGAACATAGACCATGCATCTTCATTTATGGCCAAAATACGATCATCCGTAGGGACAATCATCATCATTGAAGGTTCTAGGATTCTCAGCCAATATATCAGCAATTACTCGGCCTTTAACTGATTTTTGTGGCATGAACTCAGTACGTCAAATTCCGAAATCAAGACCTGCCATTTGGCTAGCTTACCCACCAAAGCTGGTTGATTAAATAAATACTTGATGGGATCGTTCTCGATCCACGAAAACGTCTGGTAATGCAAGGTGTACTGTCGCAGTCTATGCAATACCCATACTAACGCAAAGACAAGTTTTTTCAGCATCGAATATTTTAGCTCCGAGACAGTGAACTTTTTACGAGGTAATAAATGGCCCGTTCCTTCTGATCCACGGGACTTTTCTGAGCTAACATCGCGCCAAGTGACTCACTATGGATTGTGAGGTACAAAATCAAAGGATGCCCCGATATTGGTGGGACAAGAACCGGTGGATTCATCAAATATTGCTTCAGCTTATCGAACGCCTCTCGACATTCATCATTCCACTCAACTCGTACGTTTTTCCTCAAGAGTTTGAAGAATGGCTTAGCGGTCTCGAGAGTTGGGAAATAAATCGTGCAATGTAATTCGGTCTCCCTAGGAGACTCCGAACCTCCTTCACTTTGTCGACGGAGGTTGCAATTCACATATTGCCTTGGCTTTAGATGGGTCAATCTCGATCCCTTTGCTACTCACCATAAACCCAAGTAATTTTCCTGATGCTGCCCCGAACACGCACTTGGCAGGGTTTAAACGGAGTTTGAATTCACGAAGCCGATCAAATAACTTCTTGAGGGTTTCAACATGACTTTTCCCAGGCCGGGTTTTTGCAATCATATCGTCAACATATACCTCGATTTCTTCATGCATCATGTCATGGAACAGCGTAACCATGGCTCGCTGGTAAGTTGCCCCTGCATTTTTGAGTCCGAAGGGCATGACCTTATAATGAAAGGTTCCCCACGGGGTGATAAATGCTGTCTTCTCTTTGTCTTCATCCTTCATTCTTATTTGGTTGTAGCCAGAAAAACCATCCATGAAAGAGAATAATTCAAATCCGGCAAGTACTATCCACGAGAACATCGATATGTGGCAATGGGAAGTCGTCCTTTGGGCTGGCCTTGTTCAAATCCCGGTAATCAACACACACTCGGACTCGACCGTCTTTCTTCATGACTGGTACTATGTTGGCCACCCATTCAGGGTATTGTGAGACTTCGATGAACCCCACTTTGAGAAGTTTCATTACCTCCTCTTCTATCTTCTTTGAGAGCTCTGGTTTAGTCCTCCGAAGCTTCTGCTTCTTTGGACGCATGTCTGGATTAGTGGGTAAACAATGTTCCACAATTGATGGATCTAAACCTGGCATATCAGCGTATGTCCAAGCAAAGATATCCAGATATTCTTTTAGCAACGAGTCGGTGCTTGGCCTCATCTTTGGGAAGATTTGCCCCGATTTTTATTTCTTTGGGATCCTCGTCATCACTCAAATTGATGGTGATGGTTTGCTCGGAGGTGAGAACTTTGGGTTTTTCATGTTGCTCCCAACTTTGTTGTACTTCAATGGAGTCACCATTTGGATCATCGGGGTCATCACCGTCATCACACATGGCATTGGATTGGACCATTTTCACCTCCTTGCCTGCCATAAGGCTGCTCCTGAAACATAAAATGGATAGTTCAGAATGACAAACAGGGCTAAACGGCATGGATTTCTTATCTATTTTTTTTGATTTTTTTTTGATTTTTTTTTAAACATTTTAGAAAAAAATTTTGTCATGAGGAAGCATGATGAAGCCCAGGCCTCAGAATTCTCCTTGGATTTTTCTTTTCTTTCATCGGTTGGATATCATCAACGGGCTGGTTTGGTATACCCCATCATGCCCTCAAAATAAAACTTGTAATTATAATTGATATTCATCAACCAAATTACATTTATTGGATTGAAAAGTACGGCACTCAAAGTGAAATGACACCCTAACAATCAAACCCTAGCAAACATCAACTTCTGACAAACAACATGCAGAATACGATAAGCAAACCCTAGAAAACATCAAATCCTAAAAGCGATAAGATTCCCACGCAGGGGAGTACAGAAAAGTAAACATGTTACTCTTGTGGGCTAGCACCCGTTTCCTCCGATGGTTCTTCATCAATGGCACCTATGAGGAGATCATCGAATAGAGTCGTAATCCCTTCCATCCCATCATCTGGATCCTCTGTCTTTGTCGGGTCATCGATGCCACTCGATCCATCAGGCGCGATACCACGGGTGTCGATCATTCCTCCCTCATCATGCATCATTCTAGCAGGGCCCGGGAATGTCTCGCGGATATCGAGGAGTAATGAGTTTCTCCTCTCTTGTTCATGTCCTCCACCTCTTCCATGGTACCCTAATCCGGCGGAACGAAACCTTCGGGGCTTCAATAGGATTCCGAATGCCCCGCTCTTGTCTACCAAGTCCACGGCCGGAATAAAGCCATTTCCAACCATCACTCTTGCTACCATAACTGCTGCATTTGACACATCAGGGATGGGTGCTCTCGATCCTCGAGATGCATGGATAGTGGATACGAGCTCAAACGATTGGTAGCTCGACTCCTCCCTACGTTCCGGCTCGACATAGGGGATAGCCGTCTCATAATAGATCCGATGATCCTCCTCGCCATGAACAATGACTAGCTTTCCTTTGACAACAAATTTCACACATTGGTGGAGACTTGATGGCACAGCTCCAGCAGTATGAATCCAAGGACGCCCTAATAGAAAATTGAATGCGGTAGGAATGTCCATCACCTGGAAAAGGACGTTGAACATCACCGGCCCTATTTGCAGATCAAGGTGGGTCTCCCCTATCACCTCCTTTCTTGTACCATCAAAAGCTCGGACGGAGGTCTTTGCAGCACTTATTTTTGAAGGGTCTATTTTCAGGCGGTGAAGAGTTGCCAATGGACAGATATTCAAGGCGACCCATTATCAATGAGTACTCGAGCCACATGGGAAGCCTTGCACTTGACGGATATATATAATGCCTTGGTATGTCCCCTCCCCTCAAGAGGGAATTCTTCATCAGAAAAGGCTATTAAATCCTTAAGAAGAATTGATCCTACGAATTCCTCCAACTTGTCTTCCTCGATCGTCTCTGGTACGCGAACTTCGCTTAGAACCTTCATTAGAGACTTTTGATGTGTAGGAGATGTTTGCAAGAGTTCAAGCAAAGAGATTTGAGCAGGCAATTTCCGCAACTGGTCGACCACGTTATACTCACTTGCTTTGATTATAGCCAGAAATTCTTTGGCCTCTTCGTCAGTAATCGGCTTTGCAGGTTGGGCATTAGCTTGAGCATAGGTCCGACCAGACCTTGTAATCAGGTCAACATCTAGCTCATATGACCAAGGGACTGCTTTGTTATCCTTGTACTCATACAGCTGGGGCATCTCAATAATTATTTCTTCATCGCTTGAAGGCACTTCCACTATCAATCCTTCATGGTCGGAGGCGTCCTCAAGTGGGGGCATGTCCTCGATCAATGGATCTGGTTTACTCTTTTCAGCACTTAGCTTAGCAAATTCCTTCTCCCAATCAATGACGACTTCGGAGATAGTTGACACTATTCCAGCTTGGTCAGCATATATGATCATGCCAGCTTTAACCATTTCTTGAACCCTTTCCTTCATGGTAGGCAAGGGAGGATTCTCATCTGTCGGATAATAACCAACACTAACTAATCCGCTATAGATATCTTTGACAGAAACCTTCAAGTTTATCTTTTTGCTAGCATTGAACTCGAAGATTGCATTCACGTTTCCCTGATGTTCCGGCAACGGATTTTTCTTGACATTCGGTTGGGTGGTACGGAAAGAAAATGCCTTAGTATCCAACAAATTTTGGATCTTGTGCTTCAAAGTCAAACATTCATCAGTTGAATGGCCGACCTCTCCCATATGATACTCACATTTTTTGGAGGGGTCATAGTTGGAGAATTTTTCAGCATTAGGCCGCTTTGGTTCGTGAGAGATCAATCCCTTGTTTCGGAGTATCGGTAAGACCTGAGATAGAGGGCCAGGAAGAGGAGAGAACTGCCTTTTGGTGAATTGCCGCTGTGCAGGCACTCGGCTTCCATCTTGCTGATTCCCGGGGATACGAACCATCGGAGGCTTACTAGGGGCTGGTTGCACATATGCAACATTGACTTCAGTGGCTGGTTCTTTATCTTTCTTCATGGTGAACCTTTTGCCCTGAAGAGTTGGTTCATTGAACTATCCCTCCCTTAGCCCCATCTCGATCTGTTCACCTACTGGGATAAGCTGGTTGAAGTTCTCAACGTATGTGCTAGCCATCCGGTTACGGAACTCATATGGGAGAGTCTTGACGAACAACTTCATCAACTCCTTGTTTGTAGGCTCGGGAGTGATTTGAGCCGCCAAGTTTCGCCACCTTACAGCGTACTCCTTAAATGACTCACTTTTCTTCTTCTCCATCCGCTCAAGATCCTCTCGGGAAGGTGCAATGTCCATGTTGAACTTATACTGCTTCAAGAAAGCGTCAGCCACTTCATTCCAGGTGTTGAGAAGGTTTATATTTTTCATTATGTACCAGTTAAGTGCGGGCCCAGTCAAGCTTGCATGAAACGATTGGATCATGAGAGGCTCGTTCTTGACGTATTGGGCCATGCGTACGTGGTACATCTGCAAATGAGCCTTCGGGCAGGAAGTACCGTCGTATTTCTCGAACTCCGGCATCTTAAACTTCTTCGGTATTTTGACCTTCTCATAAACTGACAAGTCGAACGGGAGTGAATTCTGCGACTCTTGTAGTTGTTTCAGTTTCTCTTCAAGTTTGGCGAAGCGTTCATCTTGCTCCGCCTTAGGGACATTGTCGGGCTTGGCTTTTTCGGCAGTGAAGAACAACGGGTCATCCTCTAACTCAGGCATGTCGTCATCACCCATTTGGGCCTTGTCCGTCTGCTTTGGGACTACTATTTCGGGGAGAGCGGGTGCAAGAGTCTGATGCACTTGGAGGGATTGCATTTGATCCGTCATAAGCTGCATAGAGGTGAGCAACTGCTGGAGTTGATTTTCCACAGCGGTCATACGATCACGCATTTCGATTTGGTCGGCCATTTTTGCTCTTAATCGTGTAATGATGGGCGAACGTGGAGGATCCGTTATCACCTAATTTGAAGAAACGGACAAAAATAAGTATCTCATATGAAATACACCGGTCCATGGCAATGGTCTAAAACTTTTATTCATTAACGGAGTTTTTGACAATCCTAACAACATAGAAGCAAGATTGATTCAAGCACTTCATTAATGAAATAGAAGCTCAAAAAGCCCTAGACAAACAAACTAGGAAAGTAGATGATTCAACTTCCTAAACATTAATCTAGAAATGAAACAACAAGATTGACTCAAACACTTCATCTAGCTTGATCAATATACACTCGGGACACCACTCGGCGCAATCGCTTATTCTCCTCTTGAGCTTTTTCAGCAACCCTTTTGAGGCGTTTATTCTCAGCGCGGTTGGTGATCTTCAGCGGCACCTCAGGTATCTTTAGGATAAATTGCATTTTTAGGAATAGAAATATCATGTGCACGTCATGTAGAATTAGGCTCATTTAATTAAAAATTGCCCGTCATTATAATTAGGTCATTTTGATTTGCGTATTTGATTATTGCATGTTCATTGAGAAAACACAAAAAAAATTTTACTCATGTCATGTAGCTTAGAACGCATTGTCATGCCATTCCATGCTAGATTAGTAGCATGCATTGCATATTAATAAGTGAAAACCAAAAAAATGGGAAATTGCCTGTTAATTAGAAATCACATCTAGGTCATTGATGTGAATTCTGATTTAACATTGCGAGATGCTTTCGTTGCTATGAGGTAATCCTGTCATTTATTCACCGATTTATCTGGGTGTTAAATTGGTGGTTTGTGCATTCGCATGGTCACTTCACATGTTAGGGAGGTAAATTAAAATCAATTCAAGCTGCCTGCAAAACATTTTTTAAAAAAAGAAAAGGTATCGAAAGGGCATTAGACAAGTCTAATGTAATCAAGTCCCCGAACTCATTTAATCTCTGGTTCGTAGGAGTGAAGTAATTCTCCCATTACTTTACTTGGGTTTCTAATCGACCCACCAAAAATAGATTAGTGGCGACTCCTAATTGAAAATCAATTGCATGTTAAGAACTTAAACCCTAAGTCGCGAATTGGTATGGGCTTGGGAGAGCTCGAGCTAAGTCTAGGCTTAGCAATCCATTAGCCAAACCCTTAGGTGGTCCAAACCTGCTTCGGGGAGGTCGCGACAGCTTGGCGACTCCACTGGGGACTCGAGTTGAAACTCTGAGTGGATTTAGGCCAATTTTCTTTTTCTTTTTTAAATATTTTTGTTTGGCAGCGGAGATCTCAGTTACGTCCCTAACATTTAAAGTGTTAAATGTGCTTGCAGGATGGGAGGTATAAAGGGAAATGTTTGTTGACATTTGTTTTGCAAGGAGGTGTAGAAATGTATGATTTATTTTCACTTATGAAGTGTTGCTTGATATAAATTGCCGTGCATGCCTTGCATCTAGCACTACACTATTGCACACACAACCCGCCGCCGGACTCCGGGCCGCATAGGATCATCTAGGATGGTATTAAGATGGATACCACTTCGACTGCATGCCCGCGGTACGAGTCGCCCATCTCAATCCCGGTTTCTTTTCGGTGTCAAGAGTACCCACCTCGGTTCGCATGCCCGCAACCCAATTCGGCTCTTTGACCAAGCCGAAGTCATGAGGACCCGACTTAGTCCGCACGCCCGTGGCTAGTCGATCATCCTTGTGGCTTCACTTTGTTAAGCCTTATAGACTAGAAATCGAGCCACTTACCATGCGCATGTCTATGTGATTGCCCTTTGTTTATTGGTAAAGTAAGTTCTCTAAATTCTCGCCTTTGCAATTTACTTACTCTACCGTATTATTTTGTCGGTCCATGGCATTAGGATTGTCCTGAGTCTTGATCAATATACAATAGGAATACCAGACATTCGAATTATTCTTCCTCCAAAGGAAGAACTTAGCACATGGTGGGACAAGCTAGACCAAGCTGGCCGTGAGTTTGTAGAGTCACACATTAGTTGACTACTTCCACTGCTATGTATCAACATTTATTGCGGCCTCATCCAAGCACTTGCCCATTGTTGGTGCCCGGAGACTTCTATTTTCATCTTTGGCGGTAAGCATGAGCTCACTCCCACCTTGGAATAATATAGTATTGCCATAGGAAAATCTTTGAAGATTGAATTAATTAGTCCGCCTATCGAAATAGATCCCGTTGTGGCCTTATCTGATTTTTTGAGAATTAAGGAGGATAAAATAAGAAAGGTTTTAAAAGCTCACCGCAATACATGTCACTTGTCTTTTCTAAAAGAATGTTTTGAAAATGGCAATTCATTTCAAATGAGAAGAGTTTTCCTTTTAGCTTTCTTTGGGTTTATACTTTTTCCTCATTGCAAGAATGCTATTAACCCTTTGATGGCTCACTTAGTTGAACAAGTGTTGGGAGGAAAAAATTTCATAAACACTATTTTGGCTGAAACCTTTCTTTCCCTCACTCGATTTAAAGGAAGCGGAGACAAGACCTTCCATTCCTCTCCTGAGCTTTTACAAATTTGGTTCCTTTCTCATATAAAAGGGTTTGGTGGTTCAATGACTATACTTGATGTTAATAACTCTAATCACCCTATTATGAGATTTGAGAACAACCAAAAACATGCACCGGATTACCATTATTCTAGGTGGCTAGCTTTCATGAAAAACCAACTTCCAAGGGTTTCTTATGGCATGCTAAGTGGTTCCAAGTTCGTGTGGCGAGACTTTCATGTGGAGGTGTTGGCCCAATCCCTCTACTGGGATTCACTGGAGCAACGGAGTACTATCCAACTAGGGTAACCCGTCAGTATCAAGTTGTGCAAGAGCTTCCCCCGGCATTGCAAGCAGATCCACTCCGAGTCAGCTTCATTGATGGAGACCGAGGCCATGAAGATTCCATTCTCACAATTAAATCAATGTGGGATATGTGCCAGCCACGAAAACTCAAGTGGCCTGAGGAGGAGCTCAAGGGCAAAGAAATGAAGTACTATGCCTCAATTAAGTACATTCAGCAACACAAGATTCCAGAGGAGTTACTTCCAAAGATACCAAAGGTGCCGCTGAAGATCACCAACCGCGCTGAGAATAAACGCCTCAAAAGGGTTGCTGAAAAAGCTCAAGAGGAGAATAAGCGATTGCGCCGAGTGGTGTCCCGAGTGTATATTGATCAAGCTAGATGAAGTGTTTGAGTCAATCTTGTTGTTTCATTTCTAGATTAATGTTTAGGAAGTTGAGTCATTTACTTTCCTAGTTTGTTTGTTTAGGGCATTTCGAGCTTCTATTTCATTAATGAAGTGTTTAAATCAATCTTGCTTCTATTTTGTTAGGATTGTCAAAAAAAAAAAAAAAAAAAAAAAAAAAAAAAAAACTCCGTTAATGAATAAAAGTTTTAGACCATTGCCATGGACCGGTGTATTTCATATGAAATACTTACTTTTGTCCATTTCTTCAAATTAGGTGATAACGGATCCTCCACGTTCGCCCATCATTACACGATCAAGAGCAAAATGGCCGACCAAATCGAAATGCGTGATCGTATGACCGCCGTGGAAAATCAACTCCAGCAGTTGCTCACCTCTATGCAGCTTATGACGGATCAAATGCAATCCCTCCAAGTGCATCGACTCTTGCACTGTTCTCCCGAGATAGTAGTCCCAAAGGCATAAACAAGGCCCAAATAGGTGATGATGACATGCCGGAACCGGAGGATGACCCACTGTTCGTCACAGCTGAAAAGGCTAAGCCCGACAATGTCCCTAAGGCGGAGCAAGATGAACGCTTTGCCAAACTCGAAGAGAAACTGAAACAATTGCAAGAATCACATAATTCACTCCCGTTCGACTTGTCAGTTTATGAGAAGGTCAAGATGCCGAAGAAGTTTAAGATGCCGGAGTTCGAGAAATACGACGGTACTTCCTGCCCGAAGGCTCATTTGCAGATGTACCACGTACGTATGGCCCAATACGTCAAGAATGAGCCTCTCATGATCCAATCGTTTCATGCAAGCTTGACTGGGCCCGCACACAATTGGTACATAATGAAAAATATAAACCTTCGACACTGAATGAAGTGGCTGACGCTTTCCTAAAGCAGTATAAGTTCAACATGGACATTGCACCTTCCCGAGAGGATCTTGAGCGGATGGAAAAGAAGAAAAGTGAGTCATTTAAGGAGTACGCTGTAAGGTGGCGAAACTTGGCGGCTCAAATCACTCCTGAGCCTACAAACAAGGAGTTGATGAAGTTGTTCGTCAAGACTCTCCCATATGAGTTCCGTAACCGGATGGCTAGCACATACATTGAGAACTTCAACCAGCTTATCCCGGTGGGTGAACAGACGAGATGGGCCTAAGGGATGGATGGTTCAATGAACCAACTCTTCGAGGCAAAAGGTTCACCATGAAGAAAGATAAAGAACCAACCACTCAAGTCAATGTTGCATATGTGCAACCAGCCCCTAGTAAGCCTCCGATGGTTCGTGTCCCCAGGAATCGCAAGATGGAGGCCGAGTGCCTGCACAGCGGCAATTCACCAAAAGGCAGTTCTCTCCTCTTCCTGGCCCTCTATCTCAGGTTTTACCGATACTCCGAAACAAGGGATTGATCTCTCACGAACCAAAGCGGCCTAATGCTGAAAAATTCTCCAACTATGACCCCTCCAAAAATGTGAGTATCATATGGGAGAGGTCGGCCATTCAACCGATGAATGTTTGACTTTGAAGCACAAGATCCAAAATTTGTTGGATACTAAGGCATTTTCTTTCCGTACCACCCAACCGAATGTCAAGAAGAATCCGTTGCCGGAACATCGGGGAAACGTGAATGCAATCTTCGAGTTCAATGCTAGCAAAAAGATAAACTTGAAGGTTTCTCAAAGATATCTATAGCGGATTAGTTAGAGTTGGTTATTATCCGACGGATGAGAATCCTCCTTGCCTACCATGAAGGAAAGGGTTCAAGAAGTGGTTAAGGCTGGCATGATCATATATGCTGACCAAGCTGGAATAGTGTCAACTATCTCCGAAGTCGTCATTGATTGGGAGAAGGAATTTGCTAAGCTAAGTGCTGAAAAGAGTAAACCAGATCCATCGATCGAGGACATGCCCCCACTTGAGGACGCCTCCGACCACGAAGGATTGATAGTGGAAGTGCCTTCAACTGATGAAGAAATAATTATCGAGATGCCCCAGCTGTATGAGTACAAGGATAACAAAGCAGTCCCTTGGTCATACGAGCTAGATGTTGACCTGATTACAAGGTCTGGTCGAACCTATGCTCAAGCTAATGCCCAACCTGCAAAGCCAATTCTTGTGAAGAGGCCAAAGAATTTCTGGCTATAATCAAAGCAAGTGATTACAACGTGGTCGACCAGTTGCGGAAATTGCCTGCTCGAGTCTCTTTACTTGAACTCTTGCAAACATCTCCTACACATCAAAAGTCTCTAATGAAGGTTCTAAGCGAAGTTCGCGTACCGAGACGATCGAGGAAGACAGTTGGAGGAATTCGTAGGATCGATTCTTCTTAAGGATTTAATAGCCTTTTCTGATGAAGAATTCCCTCTTGAGGGGAGGGGACATACCAAGGCATTATATATATCCGTCAAGTGCAAGGCTTCCCATGTGGCTCGAGTACTCATTGATAATGGGTCTGCCTTGAATATCTCGTCCATTGGCAACTCTTCACCGCCTGAAAATAGACCCTTCAAAAATAAGTGCCGCAAAGACCTCCGTCCGAGCTTTTGATGGTACAAGAAAGGAGGTGATAGGGGAGACCCACCTTGATCTCGCAAATAGGGCCGGTGATGTTTAACGTCCTTTTCCGGGTGATGGACATTCCTACCGCATTCAATTTTCTATTAGGGCGTCCTTGGATTCATACTTTTGGAGCTTGTGCCATCAAGTCTCCACCAAAGTGTGAAATTTGTTGTCAAAGGAAAGCTAGTCATTGTTCATGGCGAGGAGGATCATCGGATCTATCATGAGACGGCTATCCCTATGTCGAGCCGGAACATAGGGAGGAGTCGAGCTACCAATCATTTGAGCTTGTATCCACTATCCATGCATCTCGAGGATCGAGAGCACCCATCCCGATGTGTCAAATGCAGCAGCTTATGGTAGCAAGAGTGATGGTTGGAAATGGCTTTATTCCTGGCCGTGGACTTGGTAGACAAGAGCGGGGCATTCGGCATCCTATTGAAGCCCCCCGAAGGTTTCGTTCCGCCGGATTAGGGTACCATGGAAGAGGTGGAGGACATGAACAAGAGAGGAGAAACTCATTACTCCTCGATATCCGCGAGACATTCCCGGGCCCTGCTAGAATGATGCATGATGAGGGAGGAATGATCAACACCCGTGGTATCGCGCCTGATGGATGGAGTGGCATGGATGACCCAACAACTTCAAAGACGGGATCCAGATAATGACGTGCAAGGGATTGCGACCCTATTCGATGATCTCCTCATAGGTGCCATTGATGAAGAACCATTGGAGGAAATGGGTGCTGGCCCACAAGAGTAACACATTTACTTTTCTGCTCTCCCCTGCGTGGGAATCTTATCTCTTTTAGGATTTGATGTTTTCTAGGGTTTGCTTATCGTATTATGCATGTCGTTTGTCAGGAGTTGATGTTTGCTAGGGTTTGATTGTTAGGGTTTCATTTCACTTTGATTGTCGTACTTTTCAATCCAATAAATGTAATTTGGTTGATGAATGTCAATTACAATTACAAGTTTTATTTTGAGGGCATGATGGGGTATACCAAACCAGCCCGTTGATGATATCCAACTGATAAAAGAAAAGAAAAATCCAAGGAGAATTCTGAGGCCTGGGCTTCATCATGCTTCCTCATGACAAAATTTTTTTCTAAAATGTTTAAAAAAAAAAATCAAAAAAAAAATCAAAAAAAATAGATAAGAAATCCATGCCGTTTAGCCCTGTTTGTCATTACTGAACTATCCATTTTATGTTTCGAGCAGCCTTATGGCGAGCAAGGAGGTGAAAATGGTCCAATCCAATGCCATGTGTGATGACGGTGATGACCCCGATGATCCAAATGGTGACTCCATTGAAGTACAACAAAGTTGGGAGCAACATGAAAAACCCAAAGTTCTCACCTCCGAGCAAACCATCACCATCAATTTGAGTGATGACGAGGATCCCAAAGAAATAAAAATCGGGGCAAATCTTCCCAAAGATGAGGCCAAGCACCTGACTCAGTTGCTAAAAGAATATCTGGATATCTTTGCTTGGACATACGCTGATATGCCAAGGTTTAGATCCATCAATTGTGGAACATTGTTTACCCACTAATCCAGACATGCGTCCAAAGAAGCAAAAGCTTCGGAGGACTAAACAAGAGCTCTCGAAGAAGATAGAAGAGGAGGTAATGAAACTTCTCAAAGTGGGGTTCATTGAAGTCTCACAATACCCTGAATGGGTGGCCAACATAGTACCAGTCATGAAGAAAGACGGTCGAGTCCGAGTGTGTGTTGATTACCGGGATGTGAACAAGGCCAGCCCAAAGGACGACTTCCCATTGCCACATATCGATGTTCTCGTGGATAGTACTTGCCGGATTTGAATTATTCTCTTTCATGGATGGTTTTTCTGGCTACAACCAAATAAGAATGAAGGATGAAGACAAAGAGAAGACAGCATTTATCACCCCGTGGGGAACCTTTCATTATAAGGTCATGCCCTTCGGACTCAAAAATGCAGGGGCAACTTACCAACGAGCTATGGTTACGTTGTTCCATGACATGATGCATGAAGAAATCGAGGTCTATGTTGACGATATGATTGCAAAAACCCGGCCTGGGAAAAGTCATGTTGAAACCCTCAAGAAGTTATTTGATCGGCTCCGTGAATTCAAACTTCGTTTAAACCCTGACAAGTGCGTGTTCGGGGCAGCATCAGGAAAATTACTTGGGCTTATGGTGAGTAGCAAAGGGATCGAAGTTGACCCACCTAAAGCCAAAGCAATATGTGAGCTGCAACCTCCGTCGACAGTGAAGGAGGTCCGGAGTCTCCTAGGGAGACTGAATTACATTGCACGATTCATTTCCTAACTCTCGGAGACCGCTAAGCCATTCTTCAAACTCTTGAGGAAAAACGTACGAGTTGAGTGGAATGATGAATGTCAAGAGGCGTTCGATAAGCTGAAGCAATATTTGATGAATCCACCGGTTCTTGTCCCACCAATATCGGGGCATCCTTTGATTTTGTACCTCACAATCCATAGTGAGTCACTCGGCGCGATGTTAGCTCAGAAGAGTCCCGTGGATCAGAAGGAACGGGCCATTTATTACCTCGAAAAGTTCACTGTCTCGGAGCTAAAGTATTCGATGCTGAAAAAACTTGTGCTGCATTAGTATGGGTATTGCATAGATCGCGACAGTACACCTTGCATTACCGACGTTTCTCGTGGCCGAGAACGATCCCATCAAGTATTTATTTAATCAACCAGCTTTGGTGGGTAAACTAGCCAAATGGCGGGTCTTGATTTCGGAATTCGACGTGCGGTGCATGCCACAAAAATCAGTTAAGGGCCGAGTAATTGCTGATTTTTTGGCTGAGAATCCTAGAACCTTCAATGATGATGATTGTGCTCCGGATGATCGTATTTTGGCCATAAATGAAGATGCATGGTCCATGTTCTTCGATGGAGCCGTGAACTTGTCCTGGTTACTGATGCGGGCGTCCCGATATCCCCGACGGACAACACCACCCGATTCTTTGCGAAATTAATATTTCCATGCACTAACAATATTGCTGAATACGAAGCTTGTATTCTCGGACTTCAGGCCGCAATTGAAATGGGAGTGGCCAAATTGAAAGTATATGGAGATTCTGCACTGATCATACTCCAAACCATAGGTGAATGGAAGACCAGGGATGCCAAATTACTGCCATATCATAAGTACCTCGAAGAGTTGGTGAAGGAGTTTGATGAAATCTCGTTTGAGTATTTGGCTAGATCTCATAATCAGTTTGCTGATGCCTTGGCAACATTGTCATCCATGTTGCAAGTTACTGATGGTTTAGAAGTTGAGCCTTTGAAAATTGAGGTTTTAGCCAAACCTTCTTATTGCATGGCCGTGAATGAAGAGCTTGATGAGAAGAGTGAACCAGATCCATTGATCGAGGACATGCCCCCACTTGAGGACGCCTCCGACCATGAAGGACTGATAGTGGAAGTGCCTTCAACTGATGAAGAAATAATTATTGAGATGCCCCACTGTATGAGTACAAGGATAACAAAGCGGTCCCTTGGTCATACGAGCTAGATGTTGACCTAATTACAAGGTCCAGGGTCGGACCTATGCTCAAGCTAATGCCCAACCCGCAAAGCCGATTCTTGACGAAGAGGCCAAAGAATTTCTGGCTATAATCAAAGCAAGTGAGTATAACGTGGTCGACCGATTGCGGAAATTGCCCGCTCGAGATCTCTTTACTTGAACTCTTGCAAACATCTCCTACACATCAAAAGTCTCTAATGAAGGTTCTAAGCGAAGTTCGTGTACCAGAGACGATCGAGGTAGACAGGTTGGAGGAATTCGTAGGATCGATTCTTCTTAAGGATTTAATAGCCTTTTCTGATGAAGAATTCCCTCTTGAGGGGAGGGGACATACTAAGGCATTATATATATCCGTCAAGTGCAAGGCTTCCCATGTGGCTCGAGTACTCATTGATAATGGGTCTGCCTTGAATATCTGTCCATTGGCGACTCTTCACTGCCTGAAAATAGATCCTTCAAAGATAAGTACTGCAAAGACCTCCGTCCGAGCTTTTGATGGTACGAGAAAGGAGGTGATAGGGGAGACCCACCTTGATCTGCAAATAGGGCCGGTGATGTTCAACGTCCTTTTCCAGGTGATGGACATTCCTACCGCATTCAATTTTCTATTAGGGCGTCCTTGGATTCATACTGTTGGAGCTGTGCCATCAAGTCTCCACCAAAGTGTGAAATTTGTTGTTAAAGGAAAGCTAGTCATTGTTCATGGCGAGGAGGATCATCGGATCTATCATGAGACGGCCATCCCCTATGTCGAGCCAGAACGTAGGGAGGAGTCAAGTTACCAATCGTTCGAGCTTGTATCCACTATTCATGCATCTCGAGGATCGACAGCACCCATTCCTGATGTGTCGAATGCAGCAGTTATGGTAGCAAGAGTGATGGTTGGAAATGGCTTTATTCCTGGCCGTGGACTTGGTAAAAAAGAGCAGGGTATCCGGAATCCTATTGAAGCCCCTCGAAGGTCTCGTTCCGTTGGATTAGGGTACCATGGAAAAGGTGGAGGACATGAACAAGAGAGGAAAAAATCATTACTCTTCGACATCCGCGAGACATTCCCCGGCCCTGCTAGAATGATGCATGATGAAGGAGGAGTGATCGCTACCCGAGGTATCATGCCCGATGGATGGAGTAGCATGGATGACCCGACAACTTCAAAGACAGAGGATCCAGATGATGGGATGGAAGGGATCACAACCCTATTCGATGATCTCCTTATAGGTGCCATTGATGAAGAACCATCGGAGGAAATGGGTGCTAGCCCACAAGAGTAACACGTTTACTTTTCTGCACTCCCCTGCGTGGGAATCTTATCGCTTTTAGGATTTGATGTTTTCTAGGGTTTGCTTATCGTATTTTGCATATCGTTTGTCAAGAATGGATGTTTGCTAGGGTTTGATTGTTAAGGTTTCATTTCACTTTGATTGTCGTACTTTTCAATCCAATAAATGTAATTTAGTTGATGAATATCAATTATAATTACAAGTTTTATTTTGAGGGCATGATGGGGTATACCAAACTAGCCCGTTGATGATATCCAACCGATGAAAGAAAAGAAAAATCCAAGGAGAATTCTGAGGCCTGGGCTTCATCATGCTTCCTCATGTCAAAAAGTTTTTCCAAAATGTTTTGCCAAAATTCTTTAAATAAAATAAAAATTCGAAAAAATCAAAAGGAAGAAAAATTCGAAAAAAAATAGAAGAGAAATTCATGCCTTTTAGCCCTGTTTGTCTTTTTGAATTATCCATTTTATGTTTCAGGAGCAGCCTTATAACAGGCAAAGAGGTGAAAATGGTCCAATCCAACGTCCTGAGCGATGATGGTGATGACCCTGATGATCCAAATGGTGACTCCATTGGAGTACAACAAAGTTGGGAGCAACATGAAAAACCCAAAATTCTCACCTCCGAGCAAACCGTCACTATCAATCTGAGTGATACCGAGGAGCCCAAAGAGATAAAGATTGGGGCAAATCTTCCCCAAGATGAGGCCGAGCACGACTCGGTTGCTAAAAGAATATCAGGATATCTTTGCTTGGACGTATGCTGATATGCCGGGTTTAGATCCGTTGATTGTGGAACATTGTTTGCCCACTAATCCAGACGTGCATCCTAAGAAGCAGAAGCTTCGGAGGACTAAACCAGAGCTCTCGAAGAAAATAGAAGAGGAGGTAATGAAACTTCTCAAAGTGGGGTTCATCGAAGTCTCGCAATATCCTGAATGGGTGGCCAACATAGTACCGGTCATGAAGAAAGACGGTCGAGTCCGAGTGTGTGTTGATTATCGGGATTTGAACAAGGCCAGCCCAAAGGACGACTTCCCATTGCCACACATCGATGTTCTCGTGGATAGTACTTTGCCGGCTTTGAATTATTCTCTTTCATGGATGGTTTTTCAGGCTACAACCAGATAAGAATGAAAGATGAAGACAAAGAGAAGACAGCATTTATCACCCCGTGGGAACCTTTCATTATAAGGTCATGCCCTTTGGACTCAAAAATGCAGGGGCAACTTACCAGCGAGCCATGGTTACGTTGTTCCATGACATGATGCATGAAGAAATCGAGGTGTATGTTGATGATATGATTGCAAAAACACGACCTGGGAGAAGTCATGTCAAAACCCTCAGGAAGTTATTTGATCGACTCCGTGAATTCAAGCTCCATTTAAACCCTGCCAAGTGCGTGTTCGGGGCAACGTCGAGTAAATTACTTGGGTTTATGGTGAGTAGTAAAGGGATCGAGATTGACCCATCTAAAGCCAAGGCAATATGTGAATTGCAACCTCCGTCGACAGTGAAGGAGGTTCGGAGTCTCCTAGGGAGACTGAATTACATTGCACGATTCATTTCCCAACTCTCTGAGACTGCTAAGCCATTCTTCAAACTCTTGAGGAAAAACGTACGAGTTGAGTGGAATGATGAATGTCGAGAGGCGTTCGATAAGCTGAAGCAATATTTGATGAATCCACCAGTTCTTGTCCCACCAATATCGGGGTATCCTTTGATTTTGTACCTCACAATCCATAGTGAGTCACTCGGCGCGATGTTAGCTCAGAAAAGCCCTGGATCGAAGGAACGAGCCATTTATTACCTCAGTAAAAAGTTCACTGTCTCGGAGCTAAAATATTCTAATGCTGAAAAAACTTGTGCTGCGTTAGTATGGGTATTGCATAGACTACGACAGTACACCTTGCATTACCAGACGTTTCTCGTGACTGAGAACAATCCCATCAAGTATTTATTTAATCAACCAGCTTTGGTGGGTAAGCTAGCCAAATGGCAGGTCTTGATTTCGGAATTCGACGTGCAGTTCATGCCACAAAAATCAGTTAAAGGCCGAGTAATTGCCGATATATTGGCTGAGAATCCTAGAACCTTGAATGATGATGATTGTCCTCTGGATGATCGTATTTTGGCCATAAATGAAGATGCATGGTCTATGTTCTTTGATGGAGCTGTGAACTTGTCCGGTTCTGGTACTGGGGCAGTACTAATATCCCCAGACGGACAACACCACCCAAGAGTAACGCGAAATTAATATTTCCATGCACTAACAATATTGCTGAATACGAAGCTTGTATTCTCGGACTTCGAGCCGCAATTGAAATGGGAGTGGCCAAATTGAAAGTATATGGAGATTCTGCACTAATCATACTTGGTGTAGGTGAATGGAAGACCGGGGATGCCAAATTACTTCCGTATCACAAGTACCTCGAGGAGTTGGTGAAGGAGTTCGATGAAATTTCATTCGACTACTTGGCTAGATCTCATAATCGGTTCGCCGATGCCCGGCAACGTTGTCATCTATGTTGCAAGTTACTGACGGTTTAGAAGTTGAGCCTTTGAAAATTGAGGTTCTAGCCAAACCTTCTTATTGTATGGTCGTGAATGAAGAGCTCGATGAGAAGCCATGGTATTACGATATCATGAACTATATTCAAAAGCGGAATTTCTGAAGGGAGCACTCCAGCCGATAGAAAGTACATAATGAAGATGGCCTCAAAGTTCTTTGTCAGTGGTAGGAATTTATACAAGAGATCTTATGATTCAATTTTATTGAGATGCGTAGATGAAGCGAAGCTACCCAAATCATGCAAGAAGTGCATGAAGGAGTTTGTGGCCCACACATGAATGGGCACATGTTAGCCAAGAAGATCATGAGACTAGGTTACTATTGGCTTGCATTGGAAAGTGATTGCATACAGCATGTTAGAAGTTGCCATCGTTGCCAAATTCATGGAGATAAAATAAATGTTCCTCCAACCGAGTTGCACCAGCTATCGAGCCATGGCCTTTCTCAATGTGGGGATCGATGTAATTGGCCCAATAAATCCCAAAGCCTCAAATGGGCACCGATTCATATTGGTGGCAATAGATTATTTTTCAAAGTGGATTGAAGCCGCATCATATGCTAATGTCACGGCCCGAAATGTTGTGAAGTTTATCGGGCGTGACATAATCGCCCGTTATGGTGTCCACTGAAGCAATTGTCATCGACAATGGGACAAATCTGAATAACAAATTTGTTGATGAGTTGTTCAGTAAGTTCAAAATCAAGCATTTGAATTCATCACCTTACCGCCCACAAATGAATGGAGCTGTTGAGGCAGCTAATAAGAACATCAAGAAGATCCTGGCTAAGACAGCCGAGAATTATCGAGATTGGCATGACAGGTTACCCTTTGCTCTAATGGCGTATCGGACATCGATCCGAACATCTACTGGGGCGACCCCTTTCTCCTTGGTTTATGGCATGGAGGCGCCTTGCTGTGGAAGTAGAAATCCCCTCTTTGAGAGTCTTATCCCAAGTGGAATTGTCCGAGGCAGAATGGATGCAACAAAGGTTCGAGCAGTTGAATCTAATTGATGAGAGAAGGTTAAAAGCTCTTTGCCATGGTCAGGCATATCAACAAAGAGTAGCCAAGTCTTTCAATAGGAAGGTGCGGCCGAGACACTTCAAGTGAATGATCTAGTTCTAAGAAAGGTGTTGCCGATTTTCCCGATCCTGGAGGCAAATTTGCTCCAAATTATAGCGGCCCGTATATGGTGAAGAGGGTACTCCCTGGAGGTGCCTTAATCCTTACAGAAATGGATGGCCGTGAGTTTTCTAATCCTGTTAACTCTGATGCTGTGAAGAAGTATTACCCTTGAAAAAAATCTGTTGTGAATTGAAGAAACTCATTTCTTTGTCGAATTATGTGGGAATGGATTGAATGAGATGAGAAGTAGGCCCTGTTCCATACACATATCGAATTCATTTGATTTGGTATGTCGACGTGTTGACTCGGTGTCGATTCAATTAAATAAAAAGGAAACGCCCTGAGGACACCACCAGCGCCTCGGCCTGGTGGCACGGGGAATGAAAAGGTCCGAAAGCGACCAGGGTTCGATCCCTGGAAATGGCAACAAGTTTGCCGCAAAAAAAAAAAAAAAAAAAAAAAAAAAAAAAACATTTTTTTTACTAATCCTTTTCTTTCTTTTTGAGCTACAAACTCTTTGTGTTCAAAGCTGATGAGTTCATGAGGTAATTGTGACCTTTCAAGGGAGAATTTTGCATGATAGTTTTACCTGTTTAATTACCAATTTCACTGAGGATCGTCGCCATCGATCAAGTTAATGAATGATGTGGAATGAATTGAACATGCTAAATGAGACATGTCGAGATGATGAAAGGCAAGCCTTATCCTATACACAGTCCTTATACTTTTGGTGAGACGAGTGTAGAAGTTCCATGTTTCGAGGAAAAGAGTTTTCTCGCGAAAGGTACGATGATCGAAACGATGAGAGACGGTTCATTCTCTATCTCAAACACTACGTGATCATCCATTGTTTAAACCCTTTTGAGCCCACACACGTGGATAATTTTTAAATTACCCCTGTCAAGAACCACCCCACATTGGGGCAAGTTGGAAGTAAGACGACATCATGAGGTGAGGAATTTGATAGGAATATTCTTGCTCTCACTTGCATCAATCTTCAGGTATTGCTATTACATTGAATTTATACGGTAATTTAAGTGCCTTAGGATGATGAAGAGCAGTTCTTTCTCTATCCAACACACTTTATCCATTGCGTAGCCCCTTGAGCCTATAAATTCGTTTCATTTAAACCCAATTGGTGATCATCCCCCACACCGGGGCAAGGCAAAAGGCAAATGTTCAAGCAGCAAAATCCCAAGTGCTGACAAAAAATGAAAACTCCACAAGAACCCAAATGTTAAAGCATTACGTGGTTATTAAAAAAAAAAAAAAGAAAAAACAAAACAAAAGGGGGCATGAAAAAGCAGTGTGCCTGGTAAAAGCAAGGCCAATGCCCATAGAAAATGAAAGAAACAGTCAAGATAAATGATTATCAGTTGTAAAAGGGTGTATTCCCAATGGAGTGGTACTCAAAGAACTCAAATGCCAAGTTTTTATAGTACCTATGAGGAAAATCCCAATGGTGAAGAAGAAGACGGTGACAATGCCAAGATGATCACCAATTCTCATCCCATATACACATTTTGAGCCTAATGATCCGTTCACTTCTCAATCCATGAACTTAACCTATGCTACGTCCCTTACAAAGTCTCTTCAGATTAGGGCACCGAAATTAACGTAGGAATTCATATGCTTAAAAGCATCGCTCGAAGAAGTGCGAGCAAGACCATTTCTATCTCATTTCGCAGGTTCCTTGACTTGTAAACCCGAAGATGATTGCGAAGTATTGTTCTTTCATTAGCCTTGACTCGAAGAGTCCCTCTTTGTTGAGCCATTGACCGAGCCTACATTACAGTCCTGATAAAGACCTCTCAGATTGACAAGGTCGTACCGCTTGCGAGAATACTCGAACCCTTGTTGACATGATGAAAGTAAGATGGAGTGATTCCTGTGATCCCACATTAATGGTTGGGACAAAATAGCCTTCTTAATGAGAGTGAGTGAAAGTCCTTTCTAACTGAAAGTCTCTCATTTGGTATTCTTGAAAATCCATGTCATGAGTGAAAATTTTCATAAACGATGATTCTCCCCAGTGGAAGTTCAGCGGTGTAAATATGGTAAAACCATCATGCATAAATCTTGATTGAATGGATAAAAGCTTCAGTGGATTTTGGAGTGTGCTGAATTGCTTACTTCTTTGGCAAATGCATGTATTTTCGCTCTAATCATGTCTGACAGGTAATGTTTCCTTGAAGACCCAAGAGCTCCTGACTTTTATGTTGCCTTTCAGAAGCCTCGAGGTGAAAAACCTCCATGAATATTTGAAGTACATCCTCGATGTTCCAAAATTTCTGTTTACCAAGAGGTAAGTGACCCTCACGAATATCCCAGGTTTGTCCTAGGTATTCCCAAATTCTTGATATATGTCTCAAAACTCGTTGTTAAGCATTTCACTCAGGATGTGAATGCTTTCCGATCTTTTTCGTTATACCTTAGTCTGGATCTAGGTATTTCGAATCATCTTAATCCAATATTCATCTCACCTAACATTGAGTGTCTATTGGTTAAGTTCCAAAATTCTTGACATCTCAGTCTGGATCTGAATGTCTCAAAATTTTTTCCCGTTTAGGCGACCGTAGAATGGTACGGGTCCTAAACACAACCAAGCAATGCCATACTGGGCGACCGTAGAATGGTACGGGTCCTGGGAAAGCAGTTTCTTTGTGAAGTCATGTTACTATTCTAGGCGACCGTAGAATGGTACGGGTCCTGGACATGTAACACCAACTATCTCGAGTTACTCTACCCTCCTCGAAGGTAAGTTATTCCGTGTAAGTTCCTTTTATCACGGCATTAGCATTTCCATGCATCATATAAATTGCATTTCAAAAAAAAAAAAAAAAAAAAAAAGGGATCCATAGTCCCGCCAAAATATCATTCATTGCATGTGCATGGTCAAAATTTAGGTATCATATTGTCTTTGAATGCAACCTCTGCGAGCTCACCTTCAAAGAGGGGCAAATTGTTGACACCTAAATTTTGACTAATAATTTAGTAATTAATTGCATAAAAATTTAGGGATTAATCTTTAACCCCTAAGAAAAATAGCAAAATTGCATTTCATGTAGCCGCATTTGCATTTGTACTAAGAGGACAACAAAAAGCGGGGGCTCGCGGTCGATGGCATACACAAACTCGGTGGAGTGCGGATTCGGGAGAAATCTTCAAAGAAGCAAAAGCAGCTCACAACATGCCCATATTGTATTATTATAATATATCCACAATATTATACAATATGTCAGCTTTAGTAACACCAAGAAGAAACCTCCTCATTAATGCATCGCCATGCACGCACGAAATGGGACGGGCGCTTGCCTTGCTGAAGAACGAGGAGGGGAAAAATTTGACTCAAGAGTTTTGTGAGAGCTATTAAAAAGAGAAAATTGAGACGAGAGGTCTGTGAGGGGAGCGGAAAAGAAAAATTTTGATTATGAAGGGCTTCTCTTTCGGTCGGACGAGTGCGTAAGGGAGTGTGTCGGAGAAAAATAAAAAAAAAAGAATGTAAAGTCGGGGGAGAACGAAAGTTCACTGGAAGAGGTCCGTAAAAAATGGTGGAGGGCTTCTCCTTCGTGCACGCAAGCGGAGAGAAAGGTGGGGGGATTAAAAGATAGGGGCTTGTCAGAGAAAGAAAAAGAAACAAATCAGGTTCAAGAGCTAAACAAAAACAGAAAAAGTACTCGAGGAGAAGAGAGAGAGAACCTGCAGAGAGAAAAGAAAAGTGAGGTCGAGAAAGGAAATAAGAAGGGGAAAAGAACGTGAAAGAAAAATAATAAAAAAAGAAGAAGGGTTGTCTTCTTAAAGGAGGCTTCGAGCAACGGGAAAAGGGGGAAAGCAAAAAGAGAAAAATTTTCATTGTGAGGGCTTCTTCGGTTAGACAAGGGGAGAGAGAAAAAAAAAATTGCGCATGTTCTTCTTCTTCGTGGGTTTCTTCTCCGCGAACACCCACGCCGTTTCGCTGCAGCCCACGCCGCCGTGCCCCTGCGCCGCTGGACTGCCGGCTTCCATCTGCGAGCACCCGCACTAGCCCTGCCGCCGGTGCTCGTATCCGGCCTCGCCGTGCCTCTACAAGACAACCCAATCGGCCACTTTGCACCAGCAACTCCGCCACGACGCCGATTTTCCCCCTCGCCTCCCGTAGCGGCCTGCTGTCCGACGCCGGTCATCGCCGCTCGAGCCTCTGTATCCGACGACCCCGGACGCGCGAGACGCCCGACGACCACGTCCTCCGACCGAGCACCATCTCGCCCCGCCTCACGTGCAATCCACCAGCTCGCCTTCGCCTCTGTTCGCCCATCGCTCCATCCGGCTCACCGCCCAACGCCTCAGCTCGACGTCCCTGCCCGCGCCTGCTCTTCCGCCCCGGCGTCCCGAGCTGTTTCGCCCTCTGCCGCCGCACACCGTCGCGCACTTGCCTCGTCCGCCGCCGGTCTCCTCGCCCGTGTTCCGACGCCAACAGCCGCCAGCTCGCGCCGTCCACCGTGCCAGCGGCTCGCCGCGTCCGCTCGAGCGTGTCGCCACGGCCGCCTCCGCAACCCCGGCCCGTCCCGTGCCGCTCCGACCAGCGACCCGACGCCGGCAGCACACCACCCGCGACTTGCAGCTGCTGCCGCCGCCGGTCCGCCCGCCGCCGATCGCCCGTGGCCGGTCCCCCGCCGGAGCGCTGCCCTCGGTCACCCACGAGCAAGCCGTGCGTGGGAAAGAAAAGGAAGAAACCAAAAAAAAAAAAAAAAAAAAAAAAAAAAAAAGACAAAAGGGGATTAGGTAGTTTTTTATTATTATTATTATTATCTTATCTTTATTTTTATATAGTTTATAGCTTGTTTTTATATAGTTTTTTTAGTGTGATTATTCATTAATGCGTGATTGAGGTTTCAATGTGAAATAACCCCTCAAACTAGGGATTAGGAGTTTGATTTTCGCGCCCGAAATCCGACTCATAATCACTTGAAATATCGCCAATCCGATCTCCCGCCCGAGATTCGATTTGCGATTTATTTAAAATTGGCCAACCCGATCTCATGCACGAGATATGGTTCGTCAATTTGGATATCAATCTTGCTCGATTTGCTGTCGTGCCGTTTAAGTTAATTTCGCTTTCATAAAAAATTGCATTTGCATTCCATGTAGGTTAGAATTAGGTTTATTTCCTTTTTATGGTTTGCATATTAAGAGTAGGAATTTTATTTCAATTTTCAAAAAAAAAATACAAAAATCAAATTAGTTAATTTAGGATGCTAGTTTTTTTGTAGGTTGCATAATAGGTTTTTTTTAAAAATGCGTGCTTTAGAAGAGATAACGTGTCCCTTTAATTTTCACTCTAGTGTTTTTTTTTTAGTGTTTTTTTTAATTACGAATTTCCATCAAAAATCATCACGCATTTTAGAATAGAATTGCATGTCTCATTTTAAGTTTAGATCAATTTGCATCTTAGGTTAGAAATTGCTAGATTAAAATAACGTCTTAGTTTAAATTAGGATTTAGCATGACTTAATCCTAAGTTCAAATTGGAGGAATTTTAATTTAGCTAGGTAATTTTTGCATTTGTCTCAATTTCGAATATCGTGAAAAAAATTCAAAAAAAACTTGTCTTTAGATAAATTAGTTTCATTTTTTAGGATAAATTGCATTTTAGGGAATAGAAATATCATGTGCACGTCATGTAGAATTAGGCTCATTTAATTAAATATTGCCCGTCATTATAATTAGGTCATTTTGATTTGCATATTTAATTGTTGCATGTTCATTAAGAAAACACAAAAAAAATAATAATATTTTACTCATGTCATGTAGTTTAGAACACATTGTCATGCCATTCCATGCTAGATTAGTAGCATGCATTGCATATTAATAAGTGAAAACCAAAAAAAAAATGGAAATTGCCTGTTAATTAGAAATCACATCTAGGTCTCATTGATGTGAATTCGATTTAACAATGCGAATGCTTTTCGTTACGAGGTAGGTCCCGCAATTTATTCATGGCTTTCTTGGGTGTTAAATTGGTGGTTTGCGCACCCGCATGATCACCTCACATGTTAGGGAGATAAATTAAAATCAATTCAAGCTGCCTGCAAAATATTTTTTGAAATAAAAAGAAAAGGTACCGAAAGGGCGTTAGAGAAATCTAGCGTAATCAAGTCCCCGAACTCATTTAATCTCTGGTTCGTAGGAGTGAAGTAATCCTCCCATTACTTTACTTGGGTTTCTAATCGACCCACCCAAAATAGATTAGTGGCGACTCTAATTGAAAATCATTTGCATGTTAAGAACTTAAACCTAAGTCGCGAATTGGTATGGGCTTGGGAGAGCCCGAGTTAAGTCTAGGCTTAACAATCCATTAGCCGAACCCTTAGGTGGTCCAAGAACCGCTTTGGGGAGGTCGCGACAAGCGCCAAGAAGTACGATTTCATTGTGAAGACCGCCGGCAACTCCGTCGCGCTCAACACCAGGGTCAACTCCTCACGGGTGGCCAGCACGGTGCTCAACTCCACCCCCGTCGCGATCTTCACCGTCGATAGCGTCCTCCTCCTCGCCAAGTTGTTCAGCAAGTCCCCGTCCCCCGCACTGGCGCCGTCACTGGTAAGCACGATTTTTACTCTTCGTCATGAGCTGCCGGCTAATGAGTTCTACTTACCCCATGATATGATCTGTATTGCTGAATTTGATCCCTTTTCTAGTTGATTTTTCTGTTGAATTTAGTGGTTGGCTAATCTTCCAAGGTTTCATATGTTATTCCTTGCTTTAGACTGGTAGAAGTCTAGCATCTCAATTCACAGAATCGCCCAAATGAAGTAGGTCCATGAGGATCTTGATTTTCGCGAGTGACTATTTAAACTGAATGGTTGCTCGGGTCTGTGAGCACCTTGTGAATTCCTCTTTTATTTTATGAAAGTCTGGTTTTGAATCTCTTCGGTTGTTTGCTCTTTTGATTCGTTCTGGTATTTTAAGAAGATATTGATCCGTCGGACCGTTCTTGTATTGCGAGTCTGGTATTTTTTTTTTCTTGGTTGTTTTTTCAAGGGGGTCCAAATTTTATACATGTTCCCAATGAGTTTGGTCGAAAGATGTGCTTGGTCCGGCCTTTTTTGTTTCAACAGACAACTCATCTAGACTTGCTTCTCTAAGGTTAATATAAAGATACAGCAATTTTTATGCAAAACAAGTTCCAATATAAACGAGTCAACCATGTTCTCGGACCGGAAAAACAGGGTGGGTCGGGAACAGGGTCCAATGCAAATAGCGTCGGAAACAGGATCCAAAAAAAAAGAACCGGTTATAACGGGGTCGAGTACAAGGTCTAGGTCTAGACCCTACCCACCCTAGACCCGATCACCCCTATGTATCATCACGCTTTCCCTTCTTCGGCTGTTTTGGTTTCTTGTAAGAGGGGTTTCCTACTTTTATTCGTGGAATTGAAACGTGAAGATCTGTCGTGAATGTTGATAAAATTGCTTGTTTCCGTAAGAAATTGTTTCCTTTCTTGCTGCTGTAGGAGTGATTTCCCTCGCATGTCGTAGGTGACTCGTGGAAAACTTGAACTAGCATGAGCAAAGGATGAAAGAGAACCTTTAAAGAAGCATCCTCAATTAGGATTTTCATTTCAAATTGGACCTTTAAAAAAGAACCTAAAACCATAATCGACTTAGCATTTTCATTTCAAATTGTATCGGACATCAGTTAGGATTCTAATCTTACTTACAAATATGCTATTCTTTTTTCTTACCTTATGGCTCCCTACGTTCCAAAGTTACACACCACAAAATCCGCCTATCCAAAACGCTAGCACAATCCACCACCTATAGCTTAGCCGGCCGCCGCTGCCACCCACGATTGACATGTCAAGTGGATCCACCACACTGCTGCCCCGAGGCCAAAAATATTTTAAATATTGGCGTCTCATGGGGTAAATTTTGAGGATTTTTTGTGGTGATAAGTATCGGCAATGTTCACATTTATGTATCAATTAGAACTCAAAAGGCTACTTGGAGGAAATTAACCGGTGATGGGAGAGAGCATTGCCCTTTTCGTAGGCGAACAGTGCGTTTGCTCTCTTTTTTTAGTATAATTACAAAAAAAAAAAAATCTTAATTCCATCGTACGAATGTTAATTCAATTCTAACCTTTCAATTTATTCATAAATATTTTGACAATTTACTAATACAGTCTTCCCTGTTAATTTTGGCAAAAAATCGTGACATGGACGTTAGCTATTCTGTGATATGACCAGCACTGACCTGGACACTTTTTGGATTTTTAAATAATTTTGATTATTTTTTCTAAATAATTTATATTTTTCTTTTTTCTTTTCTTTTCTTTTCTTCTTTACTATGGACCTGCGAGGGCGTTATGGCCCTCGCCTATGGCTGGCAACCTTTGTGGCCACCATCGAGGCCTTGAACTAGTAGAGGGAAATAAGAAAAAAAAAATCTAAAAATTAAAAATTTGCAAAAATTCTCTACTTCAGCAATTTCCAATCAAAATTAATTGGAATGACTATATTGACAAATTGTTTACAAGTTTCGGATTAAATTAACCAAATTAAAAAGTTTAGGATGAATTGATATCCGTACCAATAAAAAAAATAATCCTACATAAATTTCCCTTGATGTTGAATTGGCTTTCCAAAATCATGGCACAATTGATTTTCCTGATATGCATACACGAGACACACGGTATGAAAGCATGGTAAAAGAGAGCTTCGTTCCAACTTTTTGATGCCACGCCTTTTCAGTTCCTGTGACTAAACAACGTTTCATAAGGTTATCATTGTATAAGCCCGAAATTGTAAAGGGTTGCTCAAATGATAAGCTCATCAATCCCGGTCGCTCAAGGCTAACCAGATGGGAATTAATCCGGTGCTCAAAACTTTCGGACACTGCATTATTATCAAAAGAATGATATTATTATCTGCCTTCAATTCTTGCATACTTAACGAAACTACCAAATAAGATCAAGAGGTACGTGCACAATTTTGTAACGCCATCATTGATTTATATAGTATTTTAAATTATTATATGAACGTGAGATTAACTTCAAATGTTGTATTATTTCTTATACATCCATTAGCATTTGACATTTAAAAAAAAAAATAGGAAGGTAACATAGATTATGAATGTTGGAGATAAATAACATGTCTGGAGACAATGGAATATATCATCTTTTAGAATCTTGTGAAATCATTATCAATTATTTTAAAAAGAAAACAAGATAAGGTAAAGGTGTGCTTAGTTTTTTTTTTTTGGGTCAAAAAAATTTGTGGTTAGTTGACTATAAAATATTTTAATTGGAACCACTAGAGGTTCAGTAGGTGGTTTTAAGTTCATTATTCTAGTGCTACAAATTTGTTCTTCAATTATGTTTGCGCATGAGCGATAACAATATTTATAACCTACCAATTAAAAAACTGGTTTGAAGAAATTTTATTGAGTTGAGGATGGATGAATAAAGCCAAGCTAAAAGTCAAGATTCTTAATGCCATAAAAGAATTCTATTGATACCAATTAAAAAACCGGTTGGAATAAATTTTATTGAGTTGAGGATGGATGAATGAAGCCAAGCTAAAAGTCAAGATTCTTAATGCCATAAAAGAATTCTATTGATAACAATGTTTATAACCTACCAATTAAAAAACCAGTTGGAAGAAATTTTATTGAGTTGAGGATGGATGAACAAAGCCAAGCTAAAAGTCAAGATTCTTAATGCCATAAAAGAACTCCAATAGAAGGTTTTGATATTTGAAATGTTAAATAAAAACTATTGTCACGGAAGACTTGCGAATGAGAGGACCTATAAAAAGACTAGTGGTGCAATATGCTCTTATATGGATAAGATCAACACAAACAAATGTAAAAGTGAGACTTCTTGGGGTGAACTAAGTCACGTGAATCTTACTTGGTTCATGAAAGCCAAGCATCACATGAGAAATGTCCATATTTGATCCAAATGAACTCAATTGGCAAAATGTAAAAAATGTTAAAAATTGAATTGGCACAATTAAGAATTTTAGGATTGTATTGGTCAAATGCAAAAAATTTAGGACTTTTTGTCCAATTTAATCGTAAGACTATTCTATGCAATGCATTGAAAGTAATTAGGTGACTTTTTATTTTTATTTTTTGTCAAAAGAAGTATTCATTACTAAACCATTGCTGAAACGCAACTAAGTTCAGAATTAGTACATAATGAAAAACCATAGTAGGTGGGAGTATTATGCAGCCAACCATTAGGGAGAAGGTTTTCCCAATGGGCTTTTGCGGCCCAATCCGCCGGCTTGTTCGCTTCCCTGGGCACATAGGACACTAAGACTTCCGCAAGTTAGGCCAGCAAAACCCTACAATCCTTCAAAATTGCTTCCACAGTCCACAGGCCTGGAACTTGGCCCGTTAAACTCTCCATGAGTGACAAGCACAAAGTGTTAAGACTTTAATTTCTAGGGCAGAATCACCAGGGTTCTTCAAAGCAAAGCCGTCAGTGATGATGCATTAGACGTTTCGGCAGATCCCAACCACGACTCCTCCGAGGTTGATCTGATTTTGAAGCATTCATGACCAATTTCATCTTCTTGGTTAAATGAGATGGACAAGTACCTCCACCAAGGTTGAGTATGTGGCGAGCTGGTAAGTCTATATAGAACAACCTTTTATCCTACATAGCGTTTAGGGGGAACAATAAGTTCAAATAGGATTTTCCCTATTTGAGGGGAAAAAAAATGAACGCAGCCAACAAAGTGGTGTCTGTATGCATGAGTAAAGCCACGTTAGGAACAATGAATCTCTTATGGTAAACAAATCTACTTTGCAAATCTGTTATTACGAGTAGTTATTACAAAGGATTGGACGAACAACACTATAAATAACTTCAATCCTTGATGTAGATATTATATAGTTGATTCTCATCGTTTAGAGACTCCAATGATTACCCCATCCTCCTTTTCATCATAAATGATCTGCTTGCTCTAAAATGATTTGTGTTAATGGGGTAATTCCAATTCATTGGGTCTTTTGGCAAAATTTGAAGCAATTACTTTTGTAGTAACAAATTGAAAAAGAATGAGCAGAGAGGGAGAGTCAAAATCGAAAAGAGAATCCTTGTTTCTTTCTCTCATCCAAAACTGTGAATGAAACTTTAACCACAGTTGTGCCGTGCAACAGATTGAAAAAGAACGAGTGGAGTAGGAGAGTCAAAATCGAAGAGAGAATCCCTTGCTTCTTTGTCTCATCCAAAACTGTGAATAAGTCTTTCACCACGGCTGTGCCATGCACCTCACTCCCTCCCTCCCTTTCAGAATGCAATTTAGTGGACAAATCGCAAGGCTCTCTCTCTCTCTACGACCACCTCATGGTGGTGGTCTTGTCCGCTAGCGATCACTACAAGGTGGTCATGCAACCACCTCGTGGCAAGTCTTCATGTGACAGTGGCAGATGTCACTATATGAACTGGAACCACGTCATCTAGATTTTTTTTTTTAATTTCAATTCCATCAATGTCTTTATCTTCTACCAAGTTCTATTTTTATGTACATCGAACAAGTACCAAGATACCATGTTCAAAAATATCCAGACTTATGCACTAACAATCACCAGACCAGTTGATAATAGTACACAAGGAAATGTTATGGTTTCTCATTTGTTGTGTGATCTTATTCTATTCGGCAAATTAATCCAAGCAAGCATTCATACTCTCGTCCTTTTCTTTGCGGGCCTTTCTCAGCATGGACACAACTTGAAAGTTAGAAAGGACAAGATCCTCAACATGGTTCGGCAGTTGTTTGGGCTTTGAAGAGCCCATGTCAGCAAGGGCCGATGCCGACACATGACGTGATGACATCCGTATATTCTGACATCAATTTTCGAATTAATTGTAAAGATCGATGTCGTGCCCGCCTCGTGCTCATTATCGATGGGCTGTCGCCTGTAGTGGCCAACACACCTTTAGAAAAAAGAAGAAAATTCCAAAAACGAAAGAAAAAAAGGTGAATTGAACGTTCTTGATAGCGAAAAAAGAATAAGGAGCGTTCACGCGAAAAGAAAAAGACAAGAGAGAGAGAGAGACAGTTCAAAGGAGAATAGGGCCCCGTTTGTTTGTGTTTCTTTTTGTGTTTTTAAACACTTTTTCTGTTTTTTTTTTGTTCGAACAAAAAAGGAAAAAAAGGAAAGCAACGTTTGGGTGCGTTTCTGTTCCTTTTTTTCTTTTGTTCCGAACAAAAAAACAGAAATAAAAACACAAATTTTGTGTTTTAGCTTATTTCAAACACATTAGAAACACTTCTTATTTTCTTTTTTCTTTTTTTTTTTTTCTTCTTTTGGCCGGTCGCCGCCTCGGCCATGGCCGGCGACCCGTGGCGGCCTCGCCCGGCCACGGCGAGGCTCGCCGGCCCCGGCGAGGCTCGGCCTCGCTGGGCTCGGGCGAGCTCGAGCTCGCGGGGCGGCGAGCTCGATCTCGCCCGGCCATCCGGCGAGGACGAGCTCACCCAGTGGCCGGCGAGGCTCGGCCTCGCCGGCCACCGCTAGCGACGCCGCCGGCCGGGCGAGCTCGGCCTCGCCGGATCCGGGCGAGATCGAGCTCGCCCGCCCGCGCAAGCTCGATCTCGCCAGATCCGGCGAGGCCGAGCTCACCCGGCGGCCGGCGAGGCTCGGCCTCGCCGAGCCACCTCCGCGGTCGTCGCCGGCGGTGGCCCTGGCGAGGCCGAGCCTCGCGCCGCCGGGCGAGCTCGGCCTCGCCGGATCCGGGTGAGCTCGCCCGGCCAAGGCGAGGCCGAGCCTCGCCCGCCACGGCGAGGCTCGGCCTCGCCGGGGCCGGCGAGCCTCGCCGTGGTCGGGCGAGGCCGCCACGGCCGCCGGCCATGGCCGAGGCCGGCGACCGGCCAAAAGAAGAAAAAAGAAAAAGGAAAAATAAGAAAAAAATAGAAAAAAAAAAGAAATACAAAAATTATACAAATTTTACTAAACGTGTTTTTGTTCAAAATTGTTCCCTAATGGCACTTTTTTTTTTTATTTCTATTCCCTAACAATTTTTAAACGAAACGCAAACAAACGCACCCTAGGTGGCTTAGATTCGAGGCGAAACTTTGTCGGCGTTGGCTGAAATTTCAATATATTATTCGTGAGATCAAAATCAACTAGTTTATCATTTTTTTCATTAAAACCCTTCTCTAAATTATTTTCCATGATTAGAATTTTTTACTCTTTTGTTATTCTATTTTTCAGTGACGATATATTCCTGTATTATTGATGTGTTGAGTCTTCAACTGTGTAACTAGAGACCGGTCCTTTACTCTTTTCCCATATTGGGTTGATATTATTGGAATATTATGGCCAGTTGCTGCTGGGATTGATTGGATATTAGCTAGTGGAGTTTTGGGAAATGTATTGATTTTTGATAGGCTTAAGCTGGAAATTGCTGTCGTATCTTCTTAATGATAATCTGTATCCTATTGCGTAATCAATGTCTTATGGAAAATCTGTCAATTTCTGAGTATTTGCGTTCATCTCAATCACTTCAACTTTGCGCATCCGAAATGGTCAACCCGATTCGAGTTAACCCCCTGTTGCTGACTTGACTCTATTTTGGAATTTGTTTGATTTTGTTTTATCTTTTCTCGGTGGTTGAGAATGCGATTTTTAAGGTTTGACAATGAGCATTCATACCTTGAGCACTCGGGCATTGACCGTGCAATCAGTACCCCTTGAAAAAAAAAGATGAATGAAAGCAAAACGGAAACAAGGATGAATAATTCAGTGTGTTTCTAATAGTCACACTGTTCTAAAAACATTCCTAGACTAATCAGCAAGGAATTGGCCAAGGTAGAAATACAAGGGGGACTCTAAACGATTTGATGGATGTGAGCTAGCGAATTCGAGTATTCCTTCTTGAGATAATTTATAAGGATTAAGCGCTAAGAAACTAAATCTCTCTTCATCTTGACATGGACGGGCTGCATTTTGCTAGGTCAGGAAAAAGGTGAACTTAGGGTTCGTCCGTTTCACGGAAAATAGACAATCTTCGGAAAATATTTTCCCAGAAGTCATTTTCCAGGAAAATGACAATATTTTTTGATGTTTGGCTAAAACCTAAAAATGTTTCATAAAATATTTTCTGGTGTTTGGTAAGGAAAATATTTTCCATCACTAGATTGGCGAGCGCGAGTGTCAAGCTCGAGGCTCGCCGGATTCGAGCGAGAGTTTGAGACCAACGAGCTTGAGATTCACCCAGTCCAACGACTAGCCAAGAAAAAAAAGATGGGAAACAAATAAAAGAAAAAGAAAATTAAAAATAATTCGAATTAAAAAAAGAAAATTACAAAATAATTCTAATAAAAAAAAAAAAGAAGAAGAGAAGAAATGAGGAAGTGAGGATTTGTAGATGTGTGAGATAAGAGAGATCAAGTGAGGAAAATGTTTTCCACTTTTTAAAAGTAAAAAACATTTTCCTCTAATTTAGAAGACTTTTTTCCTTTCATAAAAAAAAATTTCCCAAGTAATTCATTTTCCATTAAATGAACGTCGGAAAATCAAGAAAACATTTTCTCATAAATTGTTTTCCGCGAAACGTCTGAAGCCTTAGTATGGTGCAAGAAAAAGATACCTTAGTGCACACAACAAAACGGAAACAAGGATAAATGACAAACAGAACTTCATTACCCCCAGCTCTCTTCATCGACTTCACTAATGCTTTAGAATGCTTGCAATATGAATGGGACTGGTCAGGCCATGAAACGTCAAAACTCAAAATATCATTTGCTTTGACCAATGTTAACTAGGGGGTAATTAGTTCCTGATCCGATTTGGTTCTCAAAAATCAGAACAAAGGACCGAGTAGATTGGTCCTAGGACCAAGAATCGAACCGAACTATTAATCCAGTCTGGTTCCAGTCCGATCCAACGGAAACGATCATTCATATTATCCCACTACTTTTTTTCCATTCATTTTTTTCCCTCTACTTAGACCAAATTGAGATAGTGTTTACTTCACATTTTACTAATTTTTTGGAAGAAATAATTAAATAAAAAAGTATATTTTAATGGGTCCGGTCTAGTTCCCCATTGGACCACCCCCATCGGACCGCTTGGACATTGGTTCCACTTTTAGGAATCGGGAACTAGACCGAGACTCCCGAGAATTGGACCAAACCGGTTGGTCCGGGTGGCTCCTAATTTGGGCAATACGTTTTCCATACCCTAGTCTTACCATAGGGCATAGGGAATCTGCCCACCTGCAAAGAGAAGAAAGTTCGTGATTTAAGGAACAATCTTCAAACATAGTGTGGTATCATAATCTCTTGTCTTATTAGGATCAGTTGTAAGATTTTTGACTTAAAAGAAGAAAAAATAGTGCCAGTGGCTCTTCTTGTTCGAATTGCCAACTGACCAAATTATGTCCACACACCCTTAGAAAATCTAATCTAAAAGTTTAAACTAATAGGTAAAGCATTTGTGACATGTAGTCAAGTGATGTGAGATAATATTTAATACAAGCATCTTGATATTTCAATTCCTTTGGGTTGAGGTTTTAACATCCAAAGTTCCATATTAGATATGAAAGGCTTATGATGTTATTCAAAAATGACGGCCTAATCAAAATTCCATCTCTTTAGGTATTTCTTTTCAAGACTTGATGTGTGAAATGATTCGGATCATCATATGACAGAGCAATTTTCTTCTAGTAAAGATGTGTGATTTGGTGACGGCAGACCCATATGTGATGAGTACAAGAATGGAGGGGGAAACAACACTCTCAAATTCACGTTGGTTGCACCATCACTCCCTCTATCTCTCATGGTGACCGAGTGAAAGCTCTTTTATATTTCAACTATGTTATTTGAGTTCGATAAAATTATCATGCCTTGGATTGCAAATCCAGCCTTATACCCTGGTTTATCCTAGCTTATTTGATTTCAGGCATATCACCGAGCACTGTATAGGTGAACTTATGTCCCACTGCCTTAGGGGCATCTTTGATGTGGAGGAGCAAACCAAATCGAATGGTCTACATCTATATTCGTCTTCATTTGTTCAAACCAAACCCCATTCTATCACATGACATAAGTAAAATAGAATTTGCTTTGAACTGGATTGCTACTTTTTACGTCTTATATTAATGCAAATTTGACTTTTGGCTCTTACCTAGGGACTCCGTATGATGGTCGTAAAGTAGATCTTTGCGTCATGTACATACGTACTCATTATTTGCTTGCGTATGCCACGCAAGGGTCAACCCAAGCAATGCACATCGCAGTCGAGAAAATGAGAGCTAATATTATGAAAAATCTCAAATTTGTACATTTGTAATAAATTTAATTTAAATTAATATTTTAACCATAAAAAATATCAAATTAGTATATTTGTGACAAATTTATAATATGTTCATCCGTTAAATTTAACCATCAAATTGCTGAATTGGATAACACGTGACAATTGACGGGTATATTAATTTAGCATTTTACCTTCTCTTTATTATGGGTATACCAATTTGTGGTTTTTTATAATATTAATCCAATTTAATGGAAACTAACGGAGGTTAAGGTTGTTACAAATATATCAGTTTGGTATTTTTATAGTCAAAAAATTAATTTATGGTAAATTCATCTCAAGTATATCGGTTTAGGGTTTTTCATTGTATTAACCCAGATAATTACCAAATTAATCATAAACCAGATGATAATCCAGTCTTAAACTTTCCAATTTCGTCATCGTAGATCTAAACCTCTACGCGAATATTCCAAGATTGTTCTCTTAGCCAATCGCCATAGGAAATTAATGAAGTAGCATCCAATTATCGCTGGCGGTTTTACGTGGCATACTGACAAAAGCAACTCTACTCAAAAGAACATCCTACATGAATCGCTGCCTTAGCTATTTCTAGTTGAAATTAGCCCAATTTCATTGGAATTTCGCACAAAAATTTAGGACCACATCTGTAAAATTGAAAGTTTATAATTAAATTGGTATTCTCTACAATAAATTTATGATCCAATTGGAATTTTCATACTTTATGCTAGGTGGAAGTTAGTATGAGATTTCGCTTGCTTACCCTATTACTTTTGGTGTCTATCAATATCTAAAAGCTATGAAGCATGGACACGTTGTCCATGCTTCCGTGTCGTGTCCGACACATGTCGGAGCGTGTCGGACACGTCGACACGCTCGGATACGGTCGGACACGCGGTCAACTTTTATCGACACGCGTGTCGACGCGTGTCCGGAAAACTGATGGAGGGTGAACGCGAGGGAGGGCGAGGGAGCAGAGGCCGCGAGCGCCGGCGAGACGAAGCCACGAACGGACCACCGCGACGGCGAGAGACGGCGAGCCGAACAGAGAGAAAGAAGAGAGAAGGCAAACTCCCGCCGGCAAGACGAAGCCACGAACGGATCACCGCGACGGCGAGAGACAGCCGGAGAGAGCGGTGAGGGTCGCCACTGTTGCGATGGATCGGCGATGAGAGGAAGAGGGGAGGAGGGAAGGGGGTCGTGCGGCGAGCGGCAAGGAGGATAGGAAAAGAAGGGCTCGGCGGCTCGCTAGGGTTTTTTTGTAAAGAAATCCGAAAAAAATAAGAGAAAGGAGGTCTGATGGCGTGAGAGAGGGGGGGATGTGACAGCTCACCTGTCACTGTCAAGTGGAGGGAGGGAAAATAGTAAAACGAACTTGTGGTGGAGGGAAAAAGACGAACGAAAAAAGCAGTGGATTCTGGGAATTGTTTTTAACTGGAAAATTAAATAAATGAAATTAAAAAATATTTTCAAAAAATAAAAATATTAAATTTTGAATAATGATAAATTTTGGTTATGGTAAAAAATCATTGATTTATTTAAATAAATTGATTCGAATTTCTTATTAATTATTAATTTCATCGATAACTTTTATTAAAATTAAAAAATGTTTCTATTAATTATGAATATATCTTTCGAATTTCAAATGAATTGATTTGTTAATATTATTAGTGTAAATTTATTATAGGCTCTTATTTATTTATAAATTTGAATCAAATTAATTAAAAGTAAAAATATTCATTTAATATATAACGTGTCGCAACACGTCGGAATTTTCTTTTTTTAAAATGACGTGTCGACGTATCGTGTCGTGTCGGACACTCGTGTCGTGTCCGTGTCGTCTTTACATAGTCTAAAAGCAGTACAAGTTTGGTTGAATCTAATTTGGTTGTCCATTTCGAAATCCCCAAGTATGGCTGAATGTCTCTTGGTGCATCCTTGCAATTTATCCTATTCTTTATTTCAATGACAATTCACCGACTCCATTGAATTTCACGGGAAAAATAAAAGAAAGTTCAGAGGTTTTGACGGATGACTTCCTTATAAATTTGAAAAATCAAGAGTTCATCCACCGAATTCGCATTAGAATAATTAAGAGTTAAAGAAAAAAATAAAAATAAAAATAAAAGATATATGCGCGGTGTCCGTACTATTCCCATATTCTTATCCGGGAGACTTTTCAAGTGAAGTCATGTGGTTTAGGTGGCATGTCAGAAGCTTACTTTGTACGACGTACGACATCTATACGCCAAAAATAAAGCTGACATTTATCTATATATTTCAAAAGGAAAATGAAAATTATTGTGTAGTCAAGTCAAGTGTAGTTGTTGTCGGTATTCATTTGTCGGCAAGGTAAAGTGAATCTATTTGTCACTAAAATTATTTCTTCATCATTAATTTTACTTATTCACGATAAATTATGAAATATTTAGTAAGTAAATTCCAGTATAAAAAACCGTCAGTAGTGGACTTAATTTGTTCATGGTTGAGTTTTATTTGTTCTTCGTAAACATTTTCATTCAAATAGATATTGCTTTCATATACCTTAATAAACAATTGTATTTATCAATATATTTTTATAAAAAATTAAAAAGTGTAGAGAACGAGAGGAGCCTATGAAGTGACACAACCATCGACTATTTTTGGGGTGTTTGGTTTCATCTATTTCGTATTAAATAAAAGTCAAAATGCACGTGCTACAAAATTTTGATAAAAAACAGAGCAAAAAAATATAATATTGAAGTGCATCTGCCTTAGTTGTTTTAAAGCAATAATTATTTTTTCTTTATCTTCATGTCATTTGTTCAATTTTCAAAATGTCGTAAAAAAAAATGTGAGTTCACATGTCTATATTTGTATACAATGAGAATAGAAAGGTAACAAATCGTGCAAATCCAATATTAAAAATAAAAATAAATAAAAAAGAGGAAGAAGCAAAAACTAAAATGTTAAAAGTTGGGAGGATTCAGTCATTTTCGCTCGTCTAACTCCTTTACTATATCTAAACGTAGATGAACAGTTAAAAAAACTTGCAAGACGCTCCTCCTGGATTTGTGACTTGATGCGTGTAACTTCTAGCAAAGACTCTAAAGAACTCCTTTCAAAATTAAGAAGACTTCAGTAGCGTGTCCATTGAAGTGATTTGTCTCCTTTGACGATTAATTTGCATCTACCGAAATTCTCGGTACTAAATTTATCGTTAGTAAGATCACAGAGAATTGGAAATGATAAAGTTTATTCATTATAAGATTGAGAAAAAAAGACATTCTCCTTGCAATTTAGGTTTTTATTTTTGTGTAGCTAATCAACTCATTCTTTGACTTTTCTTCAATGTGTGAATGAATCATAATTTGATTTGATTGATTAGTTCTATGAGTATCACATTATTGAGAGAAGCTATCGTTAGAAAATCTTATGCTTTACCAAGAAGCACAAATCATTATTTCGTTCATTGGATTCATATGGACGGTTGGACTCAACATCACTATTCTCTGAACATATTTCAACCACACATCTTTTTCTTATCATGAAAAGACAAGACTCAATGCAACCTTTTTCAAAAGAGATGCCCGTCTTCCTTTTGACAGCTTGGCCCACGTATTGAAAAGACTATAACATCAGGTTGACTATAACAGTTCTTCCACCGCATGGATTTTAACCTCATGATTAAGGTCACTTTGACCTCGCGTCCATGCAAGGAAAATCCAGTTACGCCCGCGAGGGCGACAGCAGGAGAGAAACGTCCCTCCGTCTGCCCAATGGTTCTGCGCTTCTCGGACTATTCAATTCTTCGTAAACAAGACAGAAACCAATCAGAAATGTGTCATGGGCTGAGAGTTCCTTAACTGCAGAACAACCCATGAAATTCATCATGCCAGCCTTCGTTCCATAGTTATTTCAGAAAATAATACCGCGAATAGCTTCTTTATACGAGATCATATCATGCTCAATTTAATTCAAGCATTTAGTCCATCGGACGACTCAACATATCTTTTTAGCCTCAACAGCTGGTTTCAGCTTGAACTAACTTCATCAGGAGGGCGTCATTAATTTCTGACCAGTTTGTACATGGGAGGCCAATGCCGCCTTCAGAATTTTTAAATAATGTAATTATTCTATTCTAGAATTTCTAGTACCAACCATTATGATCTCACTCTTACGGACCAATTATATTCATCCCTTCTACATCCTCACTCTTCACTTAATAACTCCAAGCATCACTCACAAATGTCACGAATATGGAATAATTCATAGATTGTGACATTCTCCCCCACTTAATTCCACAACACCCTAGTTACGGTCTACTTTGTTGTTTCCTTGCGTCATTTAACCATTGATGCACTAATTTTGGGATTATACATTGAATGATCATGCTCGGCCAGCAAAACAGGTTTTGCTCTATTGGTGGCCTATTTTGATCTCAGCTATTTGGGCCCTTTTTGATCACCAGTGCTTTCCTTGGTAAGTGTGGCATTTTTCGCCAAATGCATTTTTTGACAGCACCATTACTAAGCATCTTAAACCCAACAAATCAAATAGAGGAAACGTGAAGTAGACTTCTTCTTTAGATTCCCCGATTATCCCCATTCAGCAAGGAACTAGATTTTTTCCCGTGCCCCATTACCACTCTAAAAGCTGGTTGAGAGCCGCGCTTAGTTCCATCATTTTTTGCTCTGACAATTCACTCCCTGCCCTTGTATGACCAAGTAGACTATAGATTTTCTCCAACTCAACCCACATACTGGAGGGATCTTGCTTTGATACCAATTCGTCACAGCTGACAATTTCTTGGCTATGAAATAACCCATGCGATGCTTAGTGAGTGGAATTTACCAAGCCAGGCTTTGTTCTATAGTTGTTCTAGAGAACAATACGACGAATAGCTTCTTTATATGAGGTCGTATCACAATCGGACTAATCTAGTTTATCGAGCAATTTAGCAGCAAATTTCTTTAGGCTTAACAATTGACTTTGGCCTATCTTGTCTTTATTAGGAGAGAGGCATCGACTCCCGATCAATTTGTGAACAGAGGCCAATTCCACTTTCAGAGCTCCAAGCACCAATTGTCCCAATATCTCTTCTACATCTGTTCACTTGATAATTCAAGCACTACCTGCAAGTGTCACGAATACAGGAGGATTCATGGAATGTAACACATGTATCGAATTATAAAAACCGAAATACAAATAAAGATAATCCCATCCCCTCCTCATTGGCCGCCAACTTTTCAAACTGTTTCCGAGTGCCAGCATGAACTAGAATAGGAGGTTTCACTTGTTTTGTCTATTACTACATTAAGTACGGAGCACAGCATTTGCTGGGTTTTTATAATACCGTAGATCTCTACTGTATACATATTGTTAACTAAGTTCTCACGGTTTTATTCCTCTCAGACAGCCCATACTACTCCAAAAAGACGCGTACGTACACCCATTGCCTTATAAGCTAGCCAGGACTCCCTCCCTAGGCAACCTGGGACAAGAGAAGAACTCTTTCCTTGCGCACGTTCAGGGACCGAGGCACAGACGCACCACCATTCCTCCTCCCTGCACACCGCCACTCGGGCCGTCACACTCTCTTTGCCCTCGTACTGCCGATGCGATCTTAGTCCGTCCCTCCGTACTGCTCGGGTCTGAGTCGTCACAGTTTTTTTTTTCTTTTTTCTTTTTTGCCATTTGCTCGAGCTCCAATACGTCTCTCTTTCCTCCCAGACCCAGAATAGGTCCGAGCTCGGAAGTTTTCTTTGCCATTAGTTCCTGGGGAGGCCGAGGTTCTTGATCATGGCGGGCAAGAACTCGTTCGTTTTCTTAATTTTCATGGGGTTGAGCTGCTTCAGGTTGGTGTGGCTGGCCGAGTCAAGGCTGCCCCAAGCGGAAGGTACGAGTTAATCTTTTTTCGCGGTGAATGGTGTAAGTACGTGTTTGGATGCTGAGAAATTGTGGGGAAGTTGCAAGCTTTAAGCCTGGGTTTCGGTTGGTTCACGTTCCTGAGAGTAGGTGGGGTTAGCTTGTTGCGCTCTGTTTCCCCATTCTGTATATTATTTCTACCTAATGACAGTGTTGGAGCTGACCGGGAGATGGGGAAAATTAGAATAAGATCCATATGAGAATCTCTCTACCCAATGCTTGCGATTCCTTTCTGGACTTTAATGGGAGTAATTTGGTATTCTGATTGGTAAGTAGAGATGGAAGTTTCAGTTTCTGTAGCCAGGAAGAAGGGAAGGTAAGAGTTACTTTCTATATTATAATATTCTATCATATAATGGGACTCTTATGTTAAAAAACTCCAATTTGGATAAGGCAATTTTAGTTTATCCTTTAGTGGATTTGCCTGATGCCTATATTAGGTATATTATTGAATGCCACATGCTTTATGGATGGATAAATTCTCTTATGGGCTCATGGAACTGGTACGAGCAATGGAAATTTGTTGGCTGACCTATTCAGAAACAGTTTTTGGGTGGCTTTTCTTGCTGGTCCGTATAGCGATCTTGAGTGTCCTTGAGAATGTTATGACAACTCTAAAATAGATGTCCGCTGTGGTAAAGTGAATAACCCTTGTCGTTGCTGTTATCCTGGTCACCTCTTCTACACAATTGTTTACTTTGGACATGCTCCAACAGGACTCTCCAGTCTTGGTTTTTAGGCCTAGCTGGGGCTGATTCTATAGCCCTGGATAAACTTTTGTGTTGAACCCACCATAATGAGCAACATTGTGGCTATCTTGGTAAATTGACTTTGTAGAGCTGGAGAGAGATGGCCTTGGCAAATATATAGAAAAGCAGTTCTTTTGATAGATGGTGTTGTAGAAAACACCACGCCTGCAGTTTTACTTGCCTTGCAAACACTGTATTATTAAAGTCGAGATCATACACCTCCATTTTTCTGATAATGATACATCAGGTGCACCTTTACCTCTTCCATCTGAAGCCACAATAATACAGAAGAGTAATAGGTTGTCTCCGTGGTTGAATCATCTGACAGAAGAGAGTGATACTGACCTTCTTCTCTAAATAGATACTTGACATTTACAGCAGGGGCTTTGGTCTGAACTTCTTGACTATGGTAACTCATTTTGTGTTTCTATTTTTTTTTTTCTCATGTTCTTTTTCATAATCACAAAAGCGAGAGAAAATGGATATAGTAAGTATCTACCAGAGCATTAACTTTCTTTGGCAAAGCAACTACATCCTTCATTACTAGTCATTTTCCTCTCATTGCTAATCATAACTTATACCTTTCACTTTCTCTAATGGTGCTTCTTTTCTATTCATGTAATTTAGTTGATGCTCTCCGCGAGATCATGAGCGCAATGGAGTCGACATTCTGGGATTTTGATGGTGACAATTGTGAAATACGAAGGGTTGGGTTAGGACTGCAGCTGCCAGCAGAAGCTGAGAGTTGCATTGGTTGTGATTGCAACGTTGGGAACAGTACCTTCTGTCATGTCGTAAAGATGTATGAGTTCCTCATTGAATCACTGAAGCTTCTTTCGTTGATTACCATCTCAACGCTACTCCGCCATCCTGCATTGCTTCATACTTACTCCTGTTTTTTGCCCCAATCTTTGTGAATTTTAATGAAGTCATACATTATATCATTTACTTGTGTTTTCATAATATAATGGTCGTGTAATATAATTGATGCAGTCATTGGGAAAATAAGATCACTTTTCCGCCCTTAGACAAACACATTTTACTTTTTTTCTCATCAAAATGTCTCTTGCAATTACTGGAACTGTACTTGATATTGAGATGTTTCTGAAAGCAGCAACATAAAGTTTTCAAGTGTCTTGACATTGTTGTTCTCGAAATTGTGAAATCACCCTCATAAGTCCAATTAAGAGAATATATAACTGCCGTTCAAAATTTGATAGCTTTCACCATTTCCCCCAGACATTTGCTTTAACAAAGCACGAGACACAATGTCTTCCTATATGTATTTCCAGAAAAGAAAAAGAGTTGTTAAAGTGCAAAATATGGTGGCATCGGTAAAGAAGAGGGATATATAACTGTTTATCTTTGTGATTATCTATGATGTTTCCTGAAGATGTACATCAGTCTCTTCAATATATTTATGACCCAAGCAATCTTATCTGCAATTTTCAAGGCTGATTCATGGTGTTACACTATAACTTTCCAAATACGTGATGAAGCTGTCTCTTGCGCTTAACATCAATCTGCTTATTCTGTGCATCACAGAGTGCTGAAGTTTTATAGTCTACCCGGAATCCTCCCCCCTGAGCTTGCCAAGCTCCCTTACCTCGGAGAGATGTAAGGATAAGTTTCCACTTCCTTCATCTATTACGCTATTTTGCTACTTTGTGTCCAATTATAATTTGGGGTAAATAGCAATTTTTTTGTGAATAATATGCTGGTGAACTCTTGCATTGCAGTGATTTTTCTTACAACTACCTCAGTGGTGAAATTCCTGATGAGTTGGGTTCCATGCAGTTGACATCAATGTAAACAATAATCCTCGATTTCCCCACATCATATATTTTCCTCTGATTGACTATTAACAGAAAAATGGTTGTGCAGCTCTCTTCTTGTGAATCGTTTATCAGGAGCAATACCGAAATCATTGACAAACATTACCTCTCTAACATATCTGTAAGTTTCGTGCTAAATCTAATTATTCCTGTGGTGCATATTTATCCTGAGCAATTGCTGCATTTTGAAATCATCAGAGATGCAAGTTCCATGGGAGCTATCTTTTGCAGTTTGTTTTTTCTTTTCTCAACCAATTGATTGCCTTTTCCTTTTATGTAGAAGTATATCTAGAACATTTATTTAAAATTTCTTTCTCATGACTGTCGGAAAAACTCTACTTATTGAATTTCAGAAAAATGGCTAAAATGCCTTCGGTTTCAGATGATTTAGTTGGAGTCTATTACAGAAGATTATATTTGGTTAATTCAATAAAAATTATAGAGTTTCTTAATCAGGAATCTTGAAGCCAATCAGTTCTCTGGTCCTGTTCCTCATGAGCTTGGGAGTTTAATCAACTTACAGACTTTGTAAGAACCCCTAATACTCCTAAGCTTAGGACAATTTTTCTTCCAGCTTTATACTTTTTTAACTTACTGTTGTGCCATGATATGGTCATAGGATTTTGTCCTCCAATCAGCTAACAGGAAACGTGCCAGCTACATTTGCTGCATTAGAAAATCTGACAGATTTGTAAGACAATGATGTGCTTATTTCCTTCATAACTATTACGATTTGAATGCCTATAATGCTTTATATTTCATAATGCAGTCGAATAAATGACAACAATTTCAACGGGAAAATACCTAGTTTTATCCAAAACTGGAAGCAGCTGAATATACTGTAAGATCACGGTTTAAATACATCTTGTGTTGGTTAAGTTTGATGATAAACGTGTTTTTTCCGTTTATCTACATACTGAGTATTTCCATATACACTTCAACTCTTGAAGAGAAATGCATGCTAGTGGACTTGAAGGACCAATTCCATCACTGATTTCTGCTTTGAATAAAGTAGAGGAGCTGTGAGTAATGAGCTTTCTCACAATTAATTCTTTACTGTTTATAAGTTAGGATGCAAGTCATATATTTGTTTAATTCACAGTTAAATAACTGTGATTAAATACATTGGCAGGAGGATTAGTGACATTGATGGTCCTCTCCAGCTATTTCCTGCACTGGACAACATGACAGGCCTAGTGAAATTGTTAGTGTCAGCTCCTCAATACAGAGTTTGGATTCTTGTAGGATGTGCCATGCTTGGTGTTTGAGTTATTAAACTTTGCAGAATATTGTTACAGAATACTGAGAAGCTGCAACATAGCTGGGCAAATTCCTGCATACATGTGGAAATTGCCGAATCTAGAATTGTTGTAAGTAAATCTTGTTAAGTTTTGACTTGAGAAGTTTCAATAGTCTTCTTACAGCAGAAGCAAGGTAAGCAAGCTTACCTTATGTCTTCATGGTCCTAGGGATCTCAGTTTTAACAAATTGACTGGGCAACTTCCGGCTACAATCAATTTAAAGCACCTAAGATTTATGTAAGTTCATCATCTGCATGCTCATGAATGCATGTGTGCATGCAAGTCTTCTTGTATTGCCGTCTCTTACTTATGTGAGTGCAAAGCTAAAAAAAAAAAAGAATTACTGATAAAATCTGCTTGTGGCCTGTACCATGTGACATAATGCATTCAGATGACTTAATGCCTTTCTTAATTGAATGTCGTTTTGATGATTTCTTTCTTTGCCTCTTGTATAAATTATGTCACATGATTTTTGCTTAGATTTCTTACCGAAAATTTATTAACCGGAAGTGTTCCAGACTCAATCTTGAAGAAAGGAACCAGTATGTATGTTTCTTGTTCTTATCGAGTTGATTGCCCTCACCATCCTTTTGATTCTTACCATCTTGAAGTTAGTTTTCCCCATCCTGTGTGCAGCGATCTTTCATACAACAACTTCGCATGGCAAGGTCCTCACCAACCTGCTTGTCGAGAAGACATGTGAGCTCACCAGTACCTGTGCTATATTTCTCTTGAGATATCTTTTGTAAGATATTCATGGAAAATCTGATTTTGTTACTCTCCATTTTCTTCAGGAACCTGAACTTGAATTTGTTTAGAAGCTTCTCAGCAGAAAATAACTCGTAAGATTCCTTTCATCATGCCCAATATAGGTCTTCATTCTTTATTTTATTTTTGGTGGATTCAGGTAAAAAGCTTGAATGCTTCAGTTGAAAGCACAGTTTTGTTGCCATAGTGATCATCTTTCATATGATGGCTCTTCATTCACGAACATTTTTTCACAGAAGTCTCAGATCTGTAATTATTCAAAGGGTTCAAATATATTGATTGCCAAATGGCCATATGACTGCATACCCAGTTTTTTTGTTCTCACTGAGTTTTCTTGTGAAATGAAAGGTTTGGGTATGGTCACTGGTCGGGGCTAATTTGTTTATACATCTTTTGCAGAGGCAGAGGTGTTCCTTGCTTGGAGAACTTTCAATGTCCACATTGTAAGTGTTTGCTTGCTGAATCATTGCTCAGCATCCTTCAAAAGCTATGAAATTTTCAAAGTATGGTTAAACTGGTGCATTTTTTATATTCTTGTCCATTTTGAGCATCCACTATTTGGTCTTTTCCACTGCATGGTTCTGTAGTTACGTTTTCTGTTATTTTCTCTCTCTGTCGAGTTCAGAAGTTTTCTGAATCATATGAAAATTTTCTATCAGACTCGAGTTGTTTACAAGTTAATTGTGGTGGAAAAGATGCAACTATCGAGGAATCTAAGCAGAAGATCATCTATCAAGGAGATGAAGATGTAGAAGGCGGTGCTGCAAAATTCTATTTGAATTACGATAAGTTCTGGGGATTCAGTAGCACAGGGGACTTCTTGGATGATAATGATGCACAAAATCTGCGCTATAATGTGGATCTACTTCCCTCAAACCTCACTGTCTTGGATTCAACAGCACGAATAGCCGCGATTTCACTGACTTATTTTCATTATTGCTTGGAGAATGGAATGTACACTGTGAAACTCAGATTTGCAGAGATACAGTTCACTAACGACAAAACATATAAGAGCCTCGGGAGGCGGGTATTTGATATTTATGTTCAGGTACTTAATTTTTCATTGG